>OVBE01006504.1:9299-19785 GCA_900406425.1 Iberis pinnata | reverse complement strand
GAGAGAGAGAGAGAGAGAGAGATTTTCAATACGACTAAGTTATGGTTTAATAACGGCAGAGTTTTGGTTTCAATAAGGCTGAGTAAATATTGATGGCTGATTTACAACTGATATTTTTAATACGACTAGGTTATGATTTCAGTACCAAGGTAGGAATAACTCAACACTTATCAAGTTACGGACTTAAGGATAACTCAGTCCTTATTACTTTCCAGGCGTACGAATAACTCACCCCTTATAGTGTATTAAGAGAATTCATGGATATTTCTTTTTTGTTAAATATGTTATTTGTGTGTTTTTTATAAAGAATATGTTACTATTTACACATTAATCATAAAAGTATATGATAGATAATGTAAATAATAAATAATGGATGGTGTCAAACTTTAGATGTTTTAGTTTTGAGTTATTTAAAATAAGTAATTTATATCTATTGTTATTAAGAAATAGACTCGATCAAGGTCTAGCCACCTCTCACAAAAGCTCCCAGACACGTTTATCTAGGCAGCTGCGGAGATGATGTTTCTCGACGCCGGTGGTGTTTCCCGCCGGTGTCGCCTCCCGCCGGCGTTGCTTTCTTCACCTAGTCTCATGCTTCTTCTTCTGTTTAGGCTTTGTTTCAAGGTTATATATCGTCTCTGTTTCGTCTGAGATTAATGTACTTCACCAGTGTGCCGTGAGAGTCTGTCGCCTCCGCCATGCAGCAAGGTTTCTTCATCTGCCATGTTTACCGGTGACATTACGTCATAGCAGCAATGATCTTGGAGCTAAGGTCTTTAAAGCGACTTGTCTTCTCCAAATCTCTCAACGATTTAATCAATATTTTTCATTGTATTTGCGTTGTTATGCAACAGATTAAAATATGTTTTATCTTAGTTTTTTTGTATATGCCTGTTTTCAGACATTTATGTTAAGTGCTTCTTTTTTGTTGAAATGTTGAGTTGTTCTTATGTAAGGTTTCTCAAAACATTTAATTTAATGAGAAATGTGGTTTGACAAAAAAAGACTTGTATCAATTACCACTATTAATTTATTATTTTAAATTGAAATTATTTGGTTCGAGTTCTATATAGTTAGTACTCAAATTAGTCGGAAATGGACTTTGAAATTTTAGTTCTCAAGTTTCAAACTTAAATTGATTGAGATTTAAAGCGAATCTTGCAAAATCAAGACCATATTTGAATCCAAGAGAACAATATCAACCAATCTCAATAACTTTTATTTGATTTGGCATAATTAATTATCGGATCTGAAATTTTAAAGAGACTTTACGGACATATAAATTAGTGTTTTTAAATTTACTTTTGATTTGGGATCTTCGTTTTAAGAGCTTCGATTTGACATATAATTTGTTATAAGTTATGAGTAAACTATGATAAATGAAAATGATATAGTTATACCTAATTATACTAGTTATACCCGATGCCATAGTTATATCAATTTTAATGAAAATTAAATTTGTCACAATTTGACTTTGAAATTGTAGCTCTCAAATCTAAAATTAAATTAACGGAGTTATAGATTAAATCATGAAAAACTGATACTATAACTGAACCCAGGAGACCAAAATTAACAAAGCCCAATGGTTTTTATTCGAGTTTTATAGAGTTCATTTTCGGAGCTGAAATTTTAAAAGAGACTTTACAAATACATAAATTAGTGTTTTGAAATTTGTGTTGTATATTTGGAATCCCCGTTGCGAGGGTTTCGGTTTGATATATAATTTGTCATATATTATAAAAAATTATTATTTGGTAAACAACAAACTTCAAAGCTTAATAGAAGATGATGGAAGAAGACGATGGTGGAAGGATAAAAAAAGCAATTTATTTTTATTTTTAAAAAATATTTAATAATTATAATGAAAGGATAAAACACGAAGTGAATAATTTCATTAAAAGAAAAAGAGCATGTTGAATAAAAAGGTACAAGGTTGAATTTTTTTGCCTCTTTAAAGATAATAGAGAATTTGACCCATATCAGTTGTTATCTGGATATTTTACTCGGGTTTTTTTTATTATTTGTTGTTTGTGTTTTAATTTCGTATAGGCTATTTAGAATTCATAGTTCCAGTATTTTATGCAAACTTTTAAAGTAATAATCAGAACTCAACTGCTTTGTTGAAGTAGAACAACAGAAGTAGACATAATACTATAAACATAACTCAGTCGTAATTGAAACTGAAGGCAGCCATAACTTTTAACTTTTAACTCAGTAGTAATTGAAACTGAATACGAAGGCAGCCATAACGACAATTGGAGTGCTCGAAACCTCAACGAATTTCATATTGTTTTCCGCTGAAATTAGTCGAGATTTCGAGCATTCCAATTGTCATCCCTCTATGTAGTAGTCTTAAAACTATACGAACGGAATTGCTCTCAAAGTACATAACTCAGAGATACACAAAGATAATCAAGGCCTTTAGTAGGATAACTCAGCCGTAACGTTTGTTTAATACTGTTTCCTCTTTTAATTTGTTTACAAATTCACAAACTCTCTTTTTCGATTTTCTTTAGAAAAAAAGGACGCATGAAATCTTTTTTCGGAGAAACTTTTGATAACCCAACCGAATGATAAATAATAACTCAATCGTTAACATAAATAGTTTGGTGTTTTATATTTTATTGTAATTTAAAGTAGTCTCTCTCTCTCTATATGTTTTATTGTAATTTAAAGTAGTCTGTGTTTCTCTGTTTATTTGCAAACAACTTCTCAATCTCTCGCTTAATCTATCTCTGGTTTTCCTCTCTTCTCTTCCCATTTCTCTCATCTTAATCTAACGCTTTCGATATTCCTCACAAACAACATGCAAGCAATCTTATTATTTACGATTTCGATACTGCTCACAAACAGTACGCATGCAATCTGCTTCCCTTCTGCTTATCCTATGCAACCACCAAAGATGCAGCAAACCTTCAAATGTTTTTTGTAACATTGGCTGCTTATGTTCTGGTATACTGTCCGTAATTTGCTCTCTGGACTTTTGCTTCTTATACCCCACTATTTTTCTATTTCCTTTGCGGTTACTTAAGAAGTATCCATTGGTAGTTGGCGTTATTTGAGTTACTAAGTACCACATGAAGGACATCGAAAAGAGGAACTAAGAAGCTCATGAACTGCTGGGGGGAAGGAATACAGTTCTTGTTCATCTATCTTGTTTTTATTTGTTATGCTGTAAATTTAAGTTAACTTATAAATGTTCGAAGTTATATTTCCTAGATGATGTCTACTGTGTTATACTCCCTCCATTTTTATTTGATTGATCTTTTAGAAATTTCACACATAATAAGAAAATAATCAAATTTTGATTAATACTATATTTACTTGATAAAATATACACTTTCCCATATAAATCAACCAAAATAATCGTCGTGTCATACCTATCTAATACTCTGACATAATAAGCATGTGGTTTGACCTCGAGAACGTATTATCCCATCATAGTTGCGTAGTACTAGTAAGACATCATTTGCTTCGGTTATAACAATTTCTCTACATTATACGCCTAAGCGCCTAATAAGCATCGTTACACACCTCGTAAAATCATATTATTTGCGGCAGATAGAGAGACTGACTTTATCGTCCCATCATAGCTGCCTAATACCCTGACATAATAAGCATAGGGTTTGACCTCGAAAACGTATTATCCCATCATAGCTGCGTAGTACTACTAGTAAGACATCATTTGCGTCAGTTATAACAATTACTCGATTTCAAAATTTTTAGCTCGTAATATAGAAATTAAAAATAAAGCGGCTCATTTATCACTTCAGAATCCATTAGTTGATCATATATAGGAGCAATTTTGTGTGTTTAATGTTTTATGTAAGTTTATAACATAATATAATGTTATGTTAAATAATATTGCTTGTAATATAATATAATCTGTATGTTTTAGTTACTTCAAATAATTAAAATTACAAGGACTATCTTGCAAAATGCTAATTTTCATAACTTTAATTTTAAGGTTTCTTTTTGGAGCTAAACCTGAAAAACCTCAAATTTGAGATTGAAGAAACCTCAAATTTGAGGTTCCTTTTTGGGGATCCCCTAAGTTATGCTTACACGACTGATATATGAAAAGGCTCTATTATTGTTTATCATTCGGCTGATATATTATTGTTGTCTTACACAGTTATAAACGATACAACTAAGTTTTTATTATTGAATGCCTGAGTTATAAAATTTTAAATTACATGACACAGCTGAGTAACAAAGATTATTGTTTACAGGAAGCTGAATATTTTTTCGTTTGTACTTTTATGACTTAGTTATTTTTCTAGAACGACTGAGTTATGTTACATAAACGCAAAGTTATTATTACAATACATGACTACTGCAAGAAGTAAATTAGCAGTAAGATAATGAGATTGAGTATGAAGATAATTCAGATATTGCTCTATTGAATCAGAACAACGGATTTACAGAACATGAGAGTCACCGCATTGTCATAGATTTACGCCCACACACAGCTGGCATGTATGTTGTTCAATTTCAAAATCAGGTATGTCTTCCACATGAGAGTCACTGCATTGTCGCGTATGTGGAACATTAACATCCATATTAGATTCTACCCCCCCAGCATACTGGGCGGTACTATGATCGGCAATCACAATATGTCCTCCTAAAGGTTCAGACCAATCTTGTTCATCAGTCAAAGATTTCTCTTGTCCATCTAACCCATCATTTTCGCTATCATCTTTTCCTTCTAAACCATCCTCCATCGTACGAGATGGACCTGGAACATCCGAGTTCATGTCCCGCCTCCCAACTGCATAAAATGGATTTAAGAGATCCATATGTCCACCACATAAAGACGATTATCCATCATACATTCGACTAAAAGAGCAAGGATCCGATTGCGTGGAGTACTCCGATTTTATCAATTCCGTCATATAGTCGAAGTCATAAATTG
Organism: Iberis pinnata; assembly: GCA_900406425.1. NCBI lineage: Eukaryota > Viridiplantae > Streptophyta > Magnoliopsida > Brassicales > Brassicaceae > Iberis > Iberis pinnata. The sequence goes on along the minus strand of OVBE01006504.1, from coordinate 14,870 downwards.
GAGAATCCTTGTCAGTCCCCTACGCACCAGAATTGTCCAACTCACCTGCCAGTTTCTGTTTCTTAACTTTATGTCCATCATGGCTACTATCTTCAACACTCGTTGACCGTCTATAGACGTCTTCAATTTGATTCACCTATTTCAGAAACTCGACTTCGTCAGACGTACTCTCATACCCTCCTGTTGGCGACTCTGCCATTCTCCCTTCTTATGTATTTGTTCGTTCTGCAGCTTCCTCACTGATTTTTGAATCGTCCTTTGCCATGGACAAGAATAAATTTTGTCCCTTTTTTCTCTCATCAGTCCAAAAAAATGTCCAGACTTTCATCCGACTCTACACAAAATGGAGGCATCTTCGCTTTCATTAACACTGTCTCTGACTCTGAGCTGTCATTCCAGAAAGTTAGGAGCATATGCCCTGCAACCAAGGTATGGAAAGCGGCCTCAACCTTCCTCTTCAAACTTAAAAATGTGTCCTCTGCACTCAAACCCACACATTTAGCAAATATATTTCTCGAGATGGAGAAATACCACTGTTCACAGTCCAAGCAATCTCAGTTTCCGACAATGATATAACTGTCTCCTCCATAGGTGGTAAAAATCTGCCACCAATAAATACTTCTTTCAGTTTAGATATTGTCCATATACGACGTGAACCATAACATTTAATGATGGACGAGTAATCAAACAAATTAAAATTTTTAAATATGTACCTTACTTATTACCCTCAATTGCCAAGATAATTTCTTTGCTTTGTCTACAATAATGGAGGTTTTACCATATTTATTTTCGTCACTATATTTAGCTAAAGTTAATTGACATATTAAATCTATTTTTTGTTGCATTAATTAAACTTAAATGCAGGTCAAATCATGTATGTACGTCGGTTACAATTTTTGCTTTTCATTTTCATTTTCGCCCCAAAACCGTAGATTGCAACAAAGGCATGCTCGTCTTTTCGCAACACCCTTATGCATTCCAGACAACTTAAATGGAGGTCAAATCAATCGGCTATGTTATTTTTAATGAATCCCTGAGTTACATCAAGCTAATGATGGTTTACTGAAAGCTGGGTTTTTTTCAACTTTACTTTACGACTTAGTTATTTTTACTAAGCGTCTGAGTTATGTTTAAGTCTGAGTTAAATTTACTTTTTGACTTACTTTTCTACGTACTAATAATATATGGTTGAGTTCTGTTACAATGTTTGTGTTACGAGGGAGTAGTACAATTATTATTACAATACATTACTACTGCAAGATGTAAATTAGCAGTAGGATAATGAGATTTATAGTCTTAAGTCGAAATCAAGTACTTTAATTGCATGATTACTTGTAAGTGTTCTAAAAAAACTTTTGTTCTAAACCAGAAATCGCACTTCCATGTAGTAACGTTTCTCTTCACGATCAAGGATCAACCATGATCTGTCTCTTCAGGATTCGTTTCTCAACGTTTCTTCTCTTCGTCAAGGTTTAGGGCAGAGCTCGGGTTATGTTGATGATTTTACAGACCAAATGTCTCGTCACGATAGAGATTTCTTGTCCGAATCTATGAATCAACAAACTCGGCAGAACATTTCTCTAGGCACTTCATTAATGTACAGTGAAAATAGAGTTTTCCCACCTCTTTCAGCCATGAGAGATTTATCTATAAATCTTGTTTCCATGATTGGAATCTACGGTTCTTTCTACTTAATGGCAATGGATTAAATGGGTTGCAAGTTTTTACAGAAACTAGTGGAAGAAGGAAGTTATGTTGAACAAAAGTTCAACTTTTGTTGAACTACCTCCGGAACTGTATAAGACATTATGCAGGGTGTAACCAAATGCATATTGAAGAGGAAAGTAGGGAGACTTTCCACTAACTCAAAGAAGTTGCTGAAAAAAGAAAGAAGAAAAGCAATTAGAAAAATTAAAGCCAATATAACAGAACATAACATAGAACCGAAATTACCATTAGGAACAGAGCCAATATTAAAATAAGCATTTGGAGATTAGGTGTCCCTTTGGTGGTTGAATAGGATAAGCAGGAGGAAAGCGGATAAAATGCATATGTTTGTGAGAAATATCGAAATCGAAATAGAGAGATTTCATGCGAACTCTTTGAGAGGAAAATCGAAACAGAAAGATTGTGAATTTGTTAAGAAATTAACAGAGCAAATAAAGAAATAAATAGAGAGAGATAGAGTGAGAACCGTCGCTTCAAATACAAATGGCGAGTTCCCTATATCCCTTTTTAATATAGAATTCGAAGAGTCACGATTTTGTGTATTACCGCCTCTTCTACTTTTTTTATTTACCTCGGTAAAGTAATAACTAATAAGAGTGGGATTTGAATGTCAAACTGATGTATGGATTTGAATGTTTTTGTGATACGACTGAGTTCTAGTTTAAAAAAAAAACAATTGAGTTATGGTTTATAAATGGCCGAGTTACAGTTTACCATTAATGGACGGATCATAATTATTTTAGTACAGCTTAGTTATTGTTAATGTATTTCTGGGTTACTTTTACAGTATGTCTGAGTTATGAAATTTAAGATTATAGTTACGGCTGAGTTATATTACTAAATGCTGGGATTTATTTTCTATATGTCTGAGTAAAGTAATCAGTTTCAATCTATCTCATCCGATTTCGCTCACAAACAGTACACATGCAATCCGCTTCTCTCCTGCTTATCTTACGCAACCACAAAAGGGGCACCAAGTCTCCAAATGCTTATTGTAATATTGGCCGCTTATCCAATGCAACCACAAAATGGTAATTTAAGTTGAGAGTAAATTAAAGTGGTAATTTCAGTTCTATGTTCTCTTATATTGGATTCAATTTGTTATAATTTCTTCTCTTCCTATTTTTTTTCAGCAACTTCAGTGGGATAGGGGATGCCTCTCTAAACTTCCTCTTCAGATGCCTTGTTGTACACCCCGCATAATGGATATGTGTGTTACTCCAAATGGTAGCTACCGATTAATGGTCTGTCAAGTGGTTCTCGATCTTGGTTCGAATCCTGATGAAGTCATGCGGATTTTTGTATCAATAATAAAGCTGAAAACTTTCATCCATGAAGTGAAGGGATTTGATACAGTTCTTGTTAATCTAGCTTGTTTTTATTTCTTATGCTATAAATTAAAGTTAACTTGAAAGTGTTCTAAACAACTTTTGTTTTAAACAAGGTGATGAGACTGAGTCTGACGATTACACATATGTTGCGTTGTTGAAGTAGAACAACGGATTTCGACATAATACTATAATCATAACCGAGTTTTTAACATAACTCAGTCGTAATTGAAACTGAAGGCAGCCATCACATATATGAAACATCTAAATTTTTTCCCTAAAATTTTGTATGTTATGTTTGATTATTCGGTTGTTATCTGCATATTTTACTCGTTTTTTTTTATCATTTGCTGTTTGTATTTTAATTTCGTACTGGCTATTTAGAATTCATAGTTCCAGTATTTTATGCAAACTCTTAAAGTAATAATCAGAACTCAGCTGCTTTGTTGAAGTAAAACAACAAATATAGCACTAGGGATTTTATAAAGTGCATACATACATTTATTAATATAGGCACAAACAGTATTCATTCAATCCGATTTCAATACCACTCAATCATAGACGTAACACAAACATTATAACCACGAGGAAAACACAGTCATAAAATGAACATAACTCATCCTTAATCATAATTTAGTCGTAAACATAACTCAGCCGTACTGGAAAAATAACTAAGTCGTAAAAGTAGAGACGAAAAAACACAGTTTCCTGTAAAGAATAATCATCTTGATGTAACTCATCCGTTTCGTATATTTTGAATTTTATAACTCAGGCACTCAATGAAAATAACTTAGCCATTTCGTTTATTATAAAACAATAATAATAACTCAGATTGATGTTCTACTAATTCCACACATATTAAGATAATAATCATTAAATGTAACTTTTTAATTTATGACAATTATTTTACTTAGGTCATTGAAATCTTAAATGCATTATGGAGTAAAACTTGCTTTTCTTTCTTTAAAATTTATATTACCCATACATATTAAATATTTTTGCACATATTCCATGTTCATTTTTGGGAAAACTCATTTTTATAAAATAAAAATGCATTAATTAAAGACAAAACATCAATCTTTTGTATAGAAGAGGAAAAACTTAAACATCAATCTTGTCTGAAATACAAGAGACCGAGTGTTGTGGCTTATATTACATGTGGTTGAAGAAAGTTCTGCTTAGAAAATGGATTAAAAGTTGATTCTTTTCACAAGTTTAAACTTTTCCGAAACGGGACAACACCTTTGCTATTATTGTGTTCTAACACAAATCAATTGGTGCTTGTTCTATATTGACCTTGTCCCTTGAGCAGAGCTTGAGCATTGGTGTTGAACCTTCTCTTCTTACAAACTTCAATGTAAAATACTCTCATGTCTTAAACCTACTTGCTACAAGAAAAATTCTATTTATCTTTCTATTTATTTCTCTGTTTCTTTATGTTTCTCTTTATTTATATACCTACCTGTCAGTCTCTTGGCGATATCTATCTCCGCCTCAACGATTTCGAGGAAGCCTTGAATTATCAGGTTACAACCTGCAGGGAGAAGAACAGGTTGGGTTCGGCGTCTGCTGTTCAATGCATTCAAGAATTCTTTGTTGAATGACCAACTTTAGTTCTCGCATATTCTGTCCAACGAAAAGAGTGATAAGTTTGTGAACTTAATTTTGCATTACCGAACCATCAGTTTATTAAGACGTGTATGAACACATAAACTAAATTTATCTTGGATTCCCTGACTAACATTTGTAGACAACATTCTTAGTATTCAAGTAACAGAATTAGACCAACAACTATTTTGTTTAAATAAATTTGGGTAAAAAAAAGTAATAGTATACCTTATGTTCCGATTCGGGTGTCGGTGATATCCTTGAGATACAAGATTCTGCAGTTGGATATTTTTTAGAGAGCTAGATAGACTTTCAGTGTGAAAGTTCCACTATGGGTAAACGTTAATTTATAGCCAAAACAAAGTTTAAGAGGCGGGGGTACGCATGAATCGTGACTGTTGAATTTTATAACTCAGGCACTCAATAAAAATAATTTAGCCATTTTGTTTACTATAAAAACAATAATAATAACCCAGCCGAATGATAACCAAGGCAAATGATGTCTTACTAGTAGTACTATGCAGCTATGATGGGATAATACGTTTCTGAGGTCAAACCCTATGCTTATTACGACGCAGCTATTATGTCAGAGTATTACGCAGTTACGAGGCATGTAAAGATGTTTATTACGTTACCGAGGACAAAAATTTGAAACTGATTATTTTACTCAGACATACAGAAGATAAATCCCAGAATTTAGTAATATAACTCAGCCGTAACGATAATTTTATATTCTATAACTCATACATCCTGTGAAAGTAACCCATAAATACATCAACAATAACTAAGCCGTACTAAATTAATTTTGATCCGTCCGTCAATGCTAAATTGTCACTCAGCATTTACAAACCATAACTCAGCTATGACGGGACGATAAAGTCAGTCTCTCTCTCTCTCTCTCTCTCTC
>OVBE01006503.1:0-19788 GCA_900406425.1 Iberis pinnata | reverse complement strand
TAAAAAGTGATAAGAAATGTTATGTACAAACCATGAAATTCAAGTGTTATCAGCTAGAACAACAGATAATTGAGAGAAAGAGTTCATCAATATTTTTGAATGAATCACAATTTCTTCATCTTCACTGTTTTTATCCTCCCTTGCTCTGTTTCGACTATGTTTTTTTTCTTTGTTAAAACTTCTTCAATCGCCAAATAACAAACAATTAAATATGCCACTCATTTTATTCCATGTGACATCTTATGTATTGTATCAAATTCTTACCTCCCAAAGAACATTGGCCTTAAGGTCAACAAAATCAGGAAATTTGGTCAGCAAATTAAAGTACCATTTCCAAGTTGATTCAGCCACATCTTGATTAACCCACTTCAACAATACTTGAGTTGTAGCATTTCCTTGTCTACAAACCATTCTTCTTTGTAAAATGAGTTTAGGTTTCTTAACCACCACATCTTGATGAACATAAGGTAATTGAGAAGAAGTCAACACATTTCATATTGCTTTCTTGAGTTGTGATACATGAAATACCGGATGGATTTGAGATTGAGCAAGTAATTGTACTTTATAAGTAACCTTTCAACAACGATCCACAATCTTATAAGAACCATAATACTTAGGAGCCATCTTCTAATTTGATCTCATCACAAAAAATCCTTGAAAATAAGGTTGAAATTTGACATAACCAAAGTACAAAACTCAAATTCCCGTTATGTTCTGTGTTGATCAACAAATTGTTTTATCATGTGTTGAGCTCGCAATAGATGAAACTTCAAAATCAGTTTCATATTCTCCCTCTCCTATAAACTCCTTAAAACTGTGTCTACCTTTGACTCACTAGGAAGATAAGGTAAATGCTGAGGTGGAACCTGACCATAAACAATCTCGTATGGAGTCATTTGAGTAGATGTATGAAAACTTGTGTTGTACCAAAATTCAGCGAGTGGTAGCCATTTTGACCACAAATGAGGCTTATCATTACAAATACAATGTAGATACATTTCCAAACATCTATTGACAACCTCGGTTTAGTCATCACTTTGAGGGTGATAAGCACTTTAGTATTGAAAAGAAGTCCCCTGCATAGTGATCAATTCCTTCTAAAACTCACTTACGAACACAACATCTCTATCACTAACAATTGATTCGAGAAAACCATGCAACTTAAAGATAGTGTCAAGATATATCTGAGCCATAGTCACAGTTGAATAAGGGTGAGATAAAGCCATGAAGTGAGCAGCTTTACTCAACCTATGCACTACCATAAGTATTACTAATTTGCCACAAGATAAAGGAAACCCCTCAATAAAATTCAAAGAAAGATCAGTCCAAATTGTATTAGGTACAAATAGAGGTTGTAGTAACCCTGGATACTCATCAATGTCATATTTACATTGCTAACACACATTACAACTTCTGATATAATATTAAATATCTTTGCTCATCCCTTTCCGGTAGAATAATCCTTTGATTCTCTGTAAAGTTGCATCACAGCCAGAATAGCCTCCAACCCCTGAACAATGCAACCATTATAGTATATTATCTCTGAGTTTTGTATCTGCATGCACACCAATTTTAGTTTTCCTTCTAAGCACATTTTGAACTCAGTTGTAATTTTTTTTTTCCATCTGATTTTTTCTTGGGTAACTCAATGATACTTTTTAACTCCATATCAGTTTCATAATCCTCCTGTATTCTGAGCATTAAATCACAATCTAATACAGATATTGCCATGTGAAAAACTTCATAACCATCTACCCTTGAGAGAGCATCAGCTACCAGATTTTCTTTCCCTTGTTTATACTGTATTTCATAATCTAACTCCAGAAATTTTGGAAGCCATTGTTGTTGTATTGGTGTATTTAACCTCTGTTATATCCTTTGATCAGTCTTGATGATAAAATGACCCATAAGAAGATAATGTTTCCACTTTTGTACTGCAAACACCTGCCAATAACTCCTTTTCGTATTTAGAGAAATGCAATTGTCTTCCTTTCAAATATCTACTTATATAAGCCAATTCGTGTACATCCTACATAAGTACAACCCCGATCCCATGACTAAATGCATCAATTTCAACCACAAATGGTCTATCAAACAATGGTAAGGCTAACATAGGTGCAGAACATAAAGTTGTCTTCAATGTTTTAAAAATTCCTTCTGTATATGTACACAATTCAAAAGAGTCCTTCTTTTTCAAGTTAGTCAATGGTCATGAAATTGATCCATAATTCTTGATAAATCTGCGATAATATCCCGTAAGACCTAAGAGTCCTCGTAGTTGTTTAATATTTTTAGGAGTAGGCCATTCTACTATGGTATTTAATTTTGCAGGATCAATTGAAAAACCTTCTACTTCAGTAAAATGTCCCAAATACTCAACCTTAGGTACTACAAATGCACATTTGCTCATTTTAGTAATTAAATTGTATTGTCTCATAAGAGTAAAAACCTCTTGTAAGTGGTTTACATGAGTTTTCAATGAAGAACTATAGATGAATATATCATCAAAGAATATGAGTACACATTTCCTTAACAGCACCTTAAAAACATCATTCATTAACCTTTGAAATGTGGTCGGTGCATTTGTGAGACCAAAAGGCATCACCAAATATTCGTAATGTCCATTATGAGTTTTAAATGTTGTCTTGTGAATGTCTTCAAGATCCATTCTCACTTGGTGGCAACAAGCTCTTAAATCAATTTTAGAGTAGATTTTAGAACCACCTAACTCATCCATAAGGTCATCTATAAAAGGGAAAAGAAATTTTTCTTTGACATTGATGTTGTTTAGTCCTCTATATTCAACACAAAGCCTCCATGTACCATATTTTTTCTTGACAAAAACTATATGTGATGCATAAACACTTGAACTTTTTTGAATGATACACTCTCCAACTTTTCTTTGACCATCTTGTCAATTTCTTTTTTCTGGTAAACTGCATATTTGTAAGGTCGTTGATTTACAAGATTGGACCCTTCAAACAGATTAATCTTGTGATTGTGGTTTGATTTGAATGGTAGAAGTGAGGTAGGTACTTCAAAAATGTCTGCAAAATCCTCTAACAATTTCCTTATCTCAAGGTATTGCGTTTCTGTTTTAACAATTGAATTAGTAGATGTGCATTGAAAAACTTTTACTACTTTAACCTCCAAAGAACAAAGCATGGCTAATTGATATGTATTATCTTGTAACCTGTTGTACCGGATGATTTTCACTTATTTTACAGACCCTTGTTTAAGACCATGAAGTACCACTTGGACATTATTCATCTTAAATTGCATCTCTAATGTCTTAAAGTCCCAAGTAATTGGACCTAATATTTGTAAAAATTCCTCACCTAAAACCATATCACATCCCCTTAAAGGATTAACTATACAATTGGCTTGAAAAGTATGGTTCCGGAAATTCCATTGAAATTGGTTGATACGACCTTTGATAGGTAGCTTACTCCCATCTGCCACTGCAACTTTAGTAGAATCAGCTGATTCCATTATACATATCAATTTATTAACCATTTGAGGATCATTGAAATTATGAGTGGATCCATAATCAATGAGGATGAATATAGCTTTTCCCCCATAAGTTCCTCTAACTTTCATTGTCCAGTAATCAGCTATTCCAGTGACATCATTAACTGAGATATGAGCTATTTCACCTTGTTCTTCATATTCCATCTCTCATTCACAATCATTATCCTCTGTATCCAACTCTGATTCAATCATATACAACTGCTTCTTGTGTTTCTGATGATGCTTTGGAGTGTATTTTTCATCACATTGAAAACACATGCCTTTAGCTATCCTTTCATTGATTTCTTCTTGGTTGAAATCCATTTACTTTGTCTTGTAACAACAATTCCTTCTGTAAGAAGGTTGGTTACTGATTGACCACTGCTTTTGAACTGCTGTCATCAGAATTTGCTTTTGAATTCTGCCAATTCTGAGTGGAATAACGCTTTGGATGTGCTTTTTCATATAACCTCCCCAACAACAAGAAATGTCTAACATATTTAGGTTGAAACATTCTTAAATGCACATGTGTATTTTTGCATAATCCAGCTAAATTAGCTCAAATTTACTATGATGATATTCAGCAATACTGTTAGTTTATTGAAGTTGTTTCGACTCGGCTATTGGATCATCTAATACTTGTTCAAAGTGTTCATTCAACCAAAGGTTATATGTGCACCATTCTTTAGTGGAAAAATAAGAGATTCAGATTGCATAAGTGCCTGATGCCAAGCTAAAGCATCATCATCAAAATGTGTTGAAGCCATATTAATTTTCATTGCATCAGGAGTACGATCAATCATAAAACAAATTTCCACCTTAAACAACCATTCCTTAATCCTATCTCTACTAAACCCGGGAAAGTCTAATCTAGCTAATCTCGTAATAGCAGAATAGTTCGAGTATATACCAAATTTATTGGAGTGTGAAGAATCATTCGGATTAAGCTGAACTCAAGCAGTGTATCGAAAATTGGAGATGATTTTTGTAGATCCGCCATTGTTGTCATTGAATATCTTGAAAGCTTCAAACAGATCAGGAGAATTCTACTATGCTGCTTGTTCTAATGAATCCTTCAAAAAACCTATCTTTTTCCTGAATCGTTAAATCAATTTTTGCATTCATTTCTTTCATCGCTTTTATCAACATCTTGGATAATCTCGTTTCCAGATCATCATCGCCATCATGATTATCTTTCTTCGTTGTCTGGTATCTTGTTTTAGTCATCGTTGCAAGAGTTTCCAGAGATCGTGAGCTCACTGATACCTTGATACAATCAAAATACTGATTGAATAGAAGATAACTAAATCAATACTCAATGAAAGTACAAATCTCTTACTCAAATTGTATAGAGTCTACAAGAGAAACAACTCTAAAACAACAATGAGCTACTGAACTAAAACAACAGAGAACCGAGAGAAAGAGTTCATCAATATTTTCAAATAAATCCCAATTTCTTCATCTTCACAGCTTTTATCCTCCCTTGCTTTGTTTCGATTCTTTTTTATTTGTTAAAACTTCATCAACCGCCAAATAACAAACAATTGAATCTTTCACTCACTTTATTCCACGTGGCATTTTATTTAATATATCAAATTTACCATTACCAACCCTCTTTTTCATATCTCGCAAGATTAATTCTCTCCCATGAAAGATACTTCGTCACGTGATGAAGGTTTGGAACTCACAATTGTATTGGTTGAAACATGTAAGATATCGATATTTGAGACTTCTCTGATTATTCTTTAGGCAACTTAGCCAGCAAATCTTTCTTGAATGTTCCACATACCACCAGAAGGTTGAAGAAGTTGATTTAAGTACAAAACCTACAACTTTAACGAGTGTTTCTTTTCCTTTTTTGAGACAAAGTTTAGATAGACCGTATAAATAATTTATATAACCAATCAAATAAATAAATATTTTTCTTGTTTGTTTACAAAGAATGAGGGAATGGGTATAATATCAAATACATCTGATCTAGTGTAAAAAGAATAAAAAATACAGCTAAAGTTTGTAGGAAGGGAAGGAGGAAGTTTCTCATCTTTGGCTGTCGTGTCGTGTCGTGGCGTCACATATTGGCGGAATAAAAGGGGAAACTTTTTTTCCACCAAAATCTCACCCGACACATAAAAATTATATGATTATAAAAACATTAAAACACAAAACGTCTACGGTTGATATATAAAGAATAAAGTAATCGCGTAATGTGTGAGGTTGCAATCTACCAGAATTCACCATTGTTTTTTTCTTCTTCTTGGAACCAATTCAAAAATCTGCTAGGATTTTTATTGCCGTTTCTTGAAAAAATGGGAAGAGTTCTTCAATGAAATGTTTTAGCATCATTCATCAAATCACTCTCAGTTCGGTTGCTGCATCTGTAAAAAGTAAAACACAAATACCCATCTTGAATCTCTGAAGAAGTTTCGATTTTGATGTTCGAAGAAGAAGAAAAAAGTTGGGTTTTTACCTGAGAAAACAAGTATTCATCGAACATGGAGACTGAGCAAGGCAAGGAGCTGCTGCTAGAACCAAACCTAGTTTGATTGTTGTTGTTGTTGTCGTAAGCAGGTGGTGGTGCTTCAAAGAATCCATTCAAATGATACTCTCTCTGGTTCATTGGAGAGTTATAAACCGGAGGATGAGGAGGAGGCAACGTCTGGTGATCATTCTGCAGCATAGCATTACTGTATGCTGTAAACTGTGGAGAGTTTGTTTGCGGTTTAAGCTGTCCAGTGTTTAGTTCATCAAGAAAGCTTGTTTCTTGACCTGAAATTGTAATCTCAGGAGATTTCCCTGTTCCAAAGTAGCCTGGATAACTCCCGAATGAAGAACTCGCTGAGCACTCGACTTCCCTACAGAGATTTGGTTATGAAGAAGATAAAGATTCAGAATTGGAAGGGAAAATGTTTGTGGCTAACCTCTGTGGGATTGAATTATGTTCAATGTTTCCATTGTTATTAAGAATCCATGACATAGATTGAAGCTGTTGTTCTAAAGGAATCTGAATCCCATCTTGCATCTGAAAGTTAAAAGAGGTTTAAGATTTGATTGTGTTTCAAAAGAAGAATTATTTCTGAGTAAATTACCGAGCAGGTTGACCAATCTTTAACAAAGTTTGCGTTTTCTATTTGCATCGCATGCTGCTGCTGCCTCAAATGTTCCTATCAACAAAATAATTCTTAGATTCTTCGTTTGCTTCAATGAAGTGAAATGGACACAAGAGATACCTTATGTGTACGCAAATGGTCAAGGGATTGCCTTATAGAAATTTCAAGCTGTCCTAAGAGTTCCATGTTGTTTATCTTATCAGGTTCGGTCCAGTAACTACAGAACATGATACAAACCAATATACTGAACATCAAGACAACAAAAATAATCATCATCTTGAGAATGATATTTTACCTTAGTCTTGCATGTATCTCAGAAATCCGAGCTTGCAGAATCCTTGCTTGAGTACTCAGTTCCTGGGAAAGAAAAAAAAACAGCTTTATAAAGTTCTACGAAATGGCAAATCTCATAGACGCAAGAAAAAGGAAACGGAGTTCTTAAAGTGAATACCTCTACTGTTGAATTACTGAAACCAGAAAACAAAAAGCAAACAAAAGGTTAATTGTTCACATAGAGATTCTGTAAAAGATTTAGTGGATAAACTGTTTCATACTCACCCTGAGGCAATAAAGTCGCGTATATTTACATGGTGATCCAACTTTTTGAAAGTTTTCTTCAAGATCTGAGCTTTCGAAAGAGAAACATTTGAATGAGGGATCAAACACAAAAAAAAAGCTACTTGAGGACCAAAAAGACTTGTTCTGATCGTGTGAAACAACTTACTTCAAGACTCTCGAACTTCCTGTTTTCAGAATGGAACCAATGAGTAAAACAAGAACAAAACAACCCCGAGAGAACCATATTCAAAAAAAAAAAAATGACTAACTTTTTGGTTCTTTCATGTGGTGTTACTTGAGAAAACTTAGCAATGACCTCTTCGATACTACTGAAAAGAAATCACGGAAAATCATTACAAAGAATTTGATTCTGTTGGGGAAAAGAAGAAGCAATGAATACCTTCGTCTACCGCAACATAAGGAAGGTTTGCCAGTAGGAGAGAACATAAGAAGAACAATATCAATGTCACAAAGAATTGAAAGCTCATTAGCCTTTTTCAATATCCCTTGTTTCCTTTTAGAAAATGTAGCTTGTCTTCCTCCTGTGTTCTCTAACCTCTTTATCTTCAATTTTACCCTTCCCATTCCCAACTGTTACCCACATTATCCAATCCACATCAATTCTATTACTTTTACTTCGGAAAAAAGATACAATTTTTCCAGACAAAAAATGGTGAAAAACCCGTATGGTTAATTTGATGGGTTTGTGAAGGAAAAGAGAAACTTACCCAAAGAGGCAAATTCAAACGCCAATCTGATACTAACCATGAGGGAGATCTTTCAAAGAGTAACTCAAAANAAAAAAAAAAAAAAAAAGAAAAAAAAAAAAAAAAAAAGGGTCGAAATGAAGAATCGAAAACCAGAGGCATAGATGAAGACAGAGAAGACTGCGAAAAAACCGGTCATATGATAGAGCTGCTTGAGAATAGGGATTCCATTGGAGAAGAAGAAGGAAACAAAAAGATAAAACTTATATTATCTCAAAAACGCATCGCAACGACGTCGTATTAATTTTTTACCTGACCGTTACAAGAAAATTACATTTTTTGCCGTCGCTTTTATCTGCTCAGCTCCGTATTGAGAAGAGAAGAAGATTGAACTGTGTCTTCTGATGATGACTGTACGGTGCTGGCTCTTTTCGCCGCCGTGTTTCTCGGCCGTCAGAGTGAGATGCTTCGCTGGAGAGACTTCCGATACTGGGATTCTGTTCCGAGAGAAGCTTCTTTACCTTCAAGACCTTAACATCGATCCACACAAGGCTCTCCGCGTAAACCCATCTCTCCGTGCTACTCCTATCTCCTCCGTCGTCTCCGTTGAGACTCTTCTTTCATCCACGGGACTCTCGAGACCTGCCGTTGGTCGTATTCTCGATATGTTCCCTGATTTGTTGACTTCTGATCCAGAATCCGACATCTTACCAGTCATACGCTTCATGTCCGAAGAGCTCTCTATCTCAGAGAATGATATTCCGAAATCGATATCTCGTTGTCCTCGATTACTCCTGTCATCTGTAGATTTTCAGCTCCGTCCCGCACTGGCGTTCCTCAAAACCCTAGGATTCACCGGACGCGACACAATCACATCGCGAAACACGGTTTTACTCGTATCTAGTGTTGAGCGAACCCTAATTCCCAAAATTGAATATCTTGAAGAAAGATTAGGGCTTAAAAGAGAAGAGGTAGCGACTATGGTGGTGAGATCTCCAGCATTGTTAACATACAGTGTGGATAACAATTTAGCTCCGAAAGTGGAATTCTTCATGGAGGAAATGCGTGGAAACGTTATGGAGCTGAAACGTTTCCCTCAATACTTTTCCTTTAGCTTAGAGAGGAAGATAAAGCCAAGACATAGGTTGCTTAAGGAACATGGGATTTTGATGCCATTGTCAGAGATGTTGAAGGTTAGTGATGGACAGTTTAATATCTGGCTTTTAGAATTACGTCTCAGAACTGTTGAAAGAAGATGATATATATAGTAAGCTTTCTTTGTTGAGATTTGAGAGATGAATCGCAAAAGGTCTGCACTTGAGACATGCCTAGACGCTTTGTATATAAGAGTAGTTTGTTGTAATCAGGAACTCATTTAATGAGAAGTGTTGTTTAAAAGTTGCCTCACGCTAGCTTGTACATTGTTCTGTTTCGAATGAGGAGATTGCTTTGAAGGAGTGTTAGTACTTGCCACTTGGTTTGAGTAAGAGAATCAGAAATAATTTGGGATTAAATCACCAAATCGAATACTATATAGGTACTGTCAAATAGCAGGAGGCATTGTGCTATAATCCATCAATTCGAGTATACTTGTTTGTTTACTTGGAAATCAAATACTTAAAATTGAATTGACTCTTGCTGTTGCACATGATCAGACTTTGTTCCAATTGTAAATTGATTTTGCATTCGTCAACATTGTTGACCAAGCCTTCTTCTTCTTCTTCTTCTTCTTCACCTTCAGTAGGCATCTCGTGGCGTGAATTACATGGTAACTCTGTCGCCACTTCACCTTCTCTGCAACTCTCTAAACATACTTCTTCCTCCTTGATCGGATTAGGATGCCTCCCATCGTTCCTCCTTCGTACGTTTGCGACATGGACGACCTACAACATGATGGGCAGTTTGCACAAACTAATTAGAATATAACAATGTCAAAAGGAGTTAAATTTAGCTCTCTGTTAGCTTTTTTAAATATATCATAATCTTACAAGATTTGGCTAAGATTTATCAGATATTTTTTTTAGTTTTAGATGGTTGCTTACTTGGTATATACGATTTAGCTTCACTAAAATTTAAACTAGTATATGTATCACCCGTGGTAGTATAGACTCCCTCAACTATATACTCTCTAGTTATTTATTTCTCAGTTTTTTAAAAATCTTCAAAGAAAAACCTCAAATTTAAAAGTTCTCAAATTTGAGGTTTTTTTGTAGCTTTTTCAAAAGCAAAACCTTAATTTTATTTTAGAAAGTTTGTATTTTGCAATATAGTCCTTAATTCTAATTTCAGTTATTTAAAATCATAAAATTTATAGATAACTCTTAAAAGTTCATTAAGTTATTGTTACACACATTATTACACTACATTACATAAGAAAACATTGATTTTTTTTTATAAAAACATACTAATTATATCATAGATTACAATTATAATACTCAATCATTCATCATAATTATTTTCATAATGATCTCATATATGATCTGATATTTATTCTATACTAATTTTATATTTGTGTTTTATATGCTTTTAAATATAATGTATGAAAATTGATAGACATTTAAAATGAAACATAAATATAATGGTATAAAATGATTAATATAAAAAAAAGTTTTGGGTATTATTTATAAGTAATATAAAAGTAGAAGGATCAACAACAACAAACAACCAACAACAATAATACTTCGACGTCGACTCCGACTTCTGTCGTACTCTTTTCTCTTTTGTCTTTATATTTCATTAAGAGTATAAGCACATCGATTCCAATGATTGATATGTTAATTCCTTAAGATGTTTTAGTTGTCTCCTTCCAAGAGCATTTTCCAAAAATTCATGTTCATCACATGCAACACACTCTCTCTCTAGTGTTTTTCCGTTGCACTTGCACGACATGTTTTGTACTTTGGATAATTTTTTCATAGATATGATCCGATTTTACTATCGAAATCTCAAACCACCTTGGTCGTGTCAAAGTGAGGAATGCATTATGATGGGGAATCTCAATATAGGATTGTTGTTGTTATCCTTCTCCAATGATCTAAAGACTTTACTCATGCATACACTAATTCAAGACACAAATCGAAGCACTGGTTGATGTATATCACAGAGATGTTATATGTTATCAACACATATTATTTCGACATTGGAAATTGTATATGGATAAGAAGAAACTAAATATTGTTAAAGTAAAGATTTTGTGGGATCAATGTGGATTTATTGCAAAGTCAAATTTTCTACAATGGATTCTGATGCAGAATGATTGGTATCAAATTGTTAATATTCAAATACTTGTAACGAAAATAATATGTTTTTCTGGACGATTTGGAGGTTGTTGCAAATTTTGTCATGCGAATTGGACTATAGTGAGATCGGTACGAGTGGGCACTTCAATTTGTTTGTTCTGATTAGGTTCAGTTCGGTTTGGGTTTAGTAAATTTATAACCAAACTTAACCAAATTTAGTATAGATTGGTTTGTGTTCGGTTTAGGTTAGTTAAATTTGGGTTAGTTCGGTTTATATTAGTTTGATTTGGGTATAGTCTAATTTGTTATGATTTTTGTAATCTAAAATATGAATCTATGCAAAATATGAATCAATTATTAAATAATAACAAATAATAATAAATATATTTTTTTTAAAACGCTATGTAAAAGAAAAAATCAATTAGAAGAAA
Source organism: Iberis pinnata (assembly GCA_900406425.1). Taxonomy (NCBI): domain Eukaryota; kingdom Viridiplantae; phylum Streptophyta; class Magnoliopsida; order Brassicales; family Brassicaceae; genus Iberis; species Iberis pinnata. The sequence goes on along the minus strand of OVBE01006503.1, from coordinate 8,236 downwards.
CACTATGCTAAACTAGAAAATAGAAAGTGTAGTTAAAAAATTTCAACAAATTGTATTCTTCTTTAGGAAAATCTTAGAGACACCAAACGATGAAAACTTAACATTTTCAACTAAGTATTTAAGATAAGAAATAATTTAACTAAAGGTAAATACAAATTTCAAAGTGAAACGAAATATGAGATAAGAGAAAGTGATGGAATTTGTGAGAGAAGAAAATAACAAGTCGACAACATTTTTACAACTTTTGGAGATTGATCTAACAAGATAAGTGAATGAAGAAGAAGATTGAAGTTTTGACGTAAAAGTACAAAAAACATATTTAATAATTTATTTTTAAGGAAAATATTAGGGTTTAATTATTTAATAAATAGTGGTTTTGTTAATTTATTGATAAATTATTTGTTACTAAGCTAGTACTCGCACATACTTAGCTTTTTTGCTTGTTTTTATTAGTAGGAAAATTGCAATGTATATACATTATATGTTATAATTAAGTAAATAACACCTAGGATTTAGGATTAATATACAATTTTTCAAAAATGCAATTTTACCGATTCTCTTTCCTTTCCTCTCTCACATTCTCTCACTCGGTAATTTTTTTTCCATCCTCGTTATATAATATTCAAACTACTTCAAATATATGGACTACTGAAATTTATTTTTGGGTTTAGGGTATATATTTAGGGTATATATTTTGGATTTAGGGTTTATAATTTGGTGTTTAGGGTTTAAATTTTTGTGTTTAGGATTTATATTTTTGTGTTTAGGATTTATATTTTAGGTTTAAGGTTTATATTTTGTGTTTGGGGTTTATATTTTATATTTAGGGTTTATTTTGGGTTTAAGATTAATATTTTGGGGGTTTAGGGTTTATATTTTGTATTCAAGGTGTATTTTTTTGGTTTTGGGTTTATATTTTGTGTTTGGGGTTTATATTTTTGTGTTTAGGGTTTATATTTTTGTGTTTAGGGTTTATATTTTAGGTTTAAGGTTTATATTTTGTGTTTGAAGGGTTCATATTTTGTATTTAGGGTTTATTTTTTTGGTTTAAAATTTATATTTTTGGGTTTAGGTTTTATATTTTGTATTCAGGGTGTCTTTTTTTGTTTATATTTTGTATTTGCGGTTTATATTTTGTGTTAAGTTTATTTTTGTGTTTGATTTATATTATGTGTTTAGGGATTACTTTTTTTTGTTTAGGGTTTAGGGTTTATGTTTTGTATTTATGGTGTATTTTTTGGTTTTGGATTTATATTTTGTGTTTGGAATTTATATTTTTGTTTGGAGTTTATATTTGTGTGTTTGGGATTTATATTTTATGTTTAGGGTTTACTTTTTTGGTTTAGGATTTAAGGTTTATTTTTGGGGTTATGGTCACTATTCACTATTTCTCAGAATATAAGTCTATTTTAATTAATTTTAATCTTGTTAGATAAAAATATGTATTTTTAGATAAAATTTTATTATTTTAATAATTGAAATTTATGTTTTAATTGATGATAAAAAGATGTTGGGTAAAATTTAGAAATGTTTAAAAGAAAAAAAAACTATTTCGACAAGAGAGGAGAGAGAGAAGGAGAGAAAGGGGTATATAAGAGATAGAGAAATTTTTGAAAGTGCTATAAGTGAGATAGATCTTAGATAATATACCATAAAATAATATTATTGTGGATTATGCCATAATGAAGTGTTAGTGTGATATGATGATAAAACCAAAAATACCCCCAATTAATATGTGTGTTCGGCGGTGACTGTAGCTAATTAATGGTGCAATTAATGAGCTTTAATTGTGATAGTAAAACCTGTCTTTAACCAGCAGTAATTGGGTTTTGATTTTCTAACCACAAATCATTTGTCTTGAATATTGCATTGAAGCTTCTTCTTCATTGTTGCAGGCGATTTGGGTAGGTAAGTTCATAATTTTTTTTTTTTTCTATCGATTCTCTTTTTTGTTTTCTAATTGTTGTCTCCTAAACACCAACAAGAAAATCGTAAGCTTTATTTATTAGAGAATGTGTAAAACGTGGACCAACTTGTTTCTTGGTGTCTACCTTCTTTGCATAGGTTATGTGATGGACGAGACAGTAGTTGTCATAGTTGGAAAATGAGAGTGTTTGGATTCATGATGTTGGCATTTTCGTGTGGAGAAAAATGTATTTGCTAAATGTTTGCATCTTGGAGCCAATGAAGGTTACGTTAGTTTCAAAAGGAAGGTTGCCAACGAATATGGTAGACATGTTAATGGACAGAAAATTAGTCTATCCTACTGGCAGCAAAGTTCTGAAGTTGTTTTCACACAAATAAAGATGCCACCGGTGTGTATAGACAATGATGATGGGATGGAGAAATATAAGAAGGCAAAAGTAGAGTGTAATGGACTACCCCTGTATTTGTCCATCGACTCCGGTGGTCTGGTGGACAATGTGCATGCGTCAGGTATGTCTGCGCATGTAGGAACTTTGGAAGACAAGCTAGGTGCAGCTAGTACGCCCATAAAGGAAGTTCATAGTGATGGGAATTATGTCTCCTCGGATGTGTCCATGTGGACTTCGGAATTGTGTCCACTAAGGGAACTAAATCCGTAGGTGATGGGGTAGTTATCGAATATGAGAATGAGGGTTTCCTTGAGGCAGTTGATAGGCTAGAGGCTGTCACAAGTGTTGCAGCATTGAATTCTGAACATGTAGCGCAACCACACAATGCAATTAGGGGTGGACAGAAAAGCACAGACAGTGGACAAGACGGTGTTTGTGTACATGCAAGAGACCATGTTAGTGGGAAAAAAAGACAGCGACCAGGCAAAGAGCATATTAGTGAGAGTGATGAAACGGATAGCGAGGAAGAGCACGAGTTTGAGTATGAAAGTAGTAGGGACTATGATTTCGAGATGATGAGAGAAATAATAGACACAGATTATCCGACGCAATGGGATCCTTATCAGAGCTTGCATGGGAAGGGTGTTGGTGAAACATTTTGCATTGAGAAGCTAAACGATAACTTAGAAATGGACAAAATGATCGGCTCAACATGTGGAGAAGATAACGTGCACAGCACGTTTGGTGGGGTGGACAACAACAGTGGACAAGATGCAGTTGTGGACAATAATACGACACTTGATGGACAACGTTGTATACAAAAGGAATGTCTACCGCATATCGATGGACATATTGGTGGACAGGAAAATGTGGTGGAAAGAGATAGAGAAGAGGCCGAAGGTAGTTTGGGTGGACAAATAGTTCCATATATGGCTCGGAAAGATGTTGATGAAGAGGCCGGGGGACAACTGGTATCGTTGGATGATGTGTTAGGGCTCGATGACATGCCATACATGGACAACATTGGACGAATTTCAAGCGAAGAGGCAAACATGAACTTAAAAAAGGAGCTGATAGACTTTATGTTGGAATGATATTTAAAAACAAAAGTGAGCTCCATAAGGTGATTTCGGTATACTCAATTAAAAGGTTGTTCAATTTCAAGGTCCAAGCTTCGGATAAGAAACAGATTATTGTCGTATGTGTTGCTAGCAATTGCAATTGGAGGGTGTACGGTACAATACATCCAAAATATGAAAATGTTGAAATAAGGAAGTTGACTTTGAAGCATTCGTGCGACGTAAGTTCAAGGTCGCATTATGGAAAGAAAGCGACTTCAGTCATCCTTGGTGAGTTGCTAAGGGAAAAATATGCGCATGGACAAGAAGGTCCACGTGCATGTGACGTACTTGGGATTGTGCTCTCTGAATTCAATGTTACCATATCTTATATGAAAGTTTGGTATGCAAAAGAAGTAGCGATGAGGATAGGGCGTGGAAATGAAGAGGATAGTTATAAATTTTTGTCCACATACTTGCACCTGCTGTCTATGAAGAATCCGGGGACTATATCGAAAATAAAAACAGTTAGAACAATTGATGGGGTGGATTTATTCAAGTATTTGTTTGTTGCTTTTGGTGCATCCATTGCGGGATACAAGCACTTAAGGAAGGTGATTGTGCTAGATGCCACCCAAACGAAGGGGAAATATAAAAGTTGTCTAGTGGAATCCAGTGGACAATATGGAAACTATCAAATTTTCCCATTGGCTTTCGGCATAATCGATGGGGAGAACACTGGAGGATGGACATGGTTTTTTGAGCAACTGTCGACATTTGTCGCATACGCAAATGATCTGGTTTTCATCTATGACAGACATCAGGCCATATATGCAGGTACGATGTTGGTCTACTGGTTTATTCCTTGTGATCTTATTAATATCTCAAACAGACATGGATGCATAAATGAAAGACTTGTATGTTATGAAATTCTGTTTGCAATTTGAGCACTTGATTGTGTGGTCCATATAAGATGTTTCAGGAATGGACAATATAAGGATGGACAAACTAAAAATATGTCCATCCGCTGAATTTTAATGTTTTGTGAATGGAGTAATGACCACATATATTTGTTTCTTTGTACGATGCGTCTGTGTACACATGTATACAATAATTAACAGATGAAATTCATACGTGCAGGTTCACGGAAGGTATATCCACTAGCCCACCATGGAGCATGTGTTGTCCACTTGGAGAGAAACGTAAAACATCGATTCAAGTGTGAAGGACTAGCAAAAATGGTCTCGAATGCAGCAAGAGCTTACACTGTAGGGGATTTTAGGTACTGGTTTGAGGAGGTTGAGAAACGGAGTCCTAGTTGTGCTAAGTATTTGGTGGACATCGGTGTATCCCATTGGGCACTAGCATATTTTCCAGGGATGAGATACAACCTAATGATTAGCAACATCTCTGAATCGTTGAATGCAACGCTGCAAAGTGCTGTTGGATTCCCCATATCGAGGATGGTGGAGTCGATTAGAACAAAATTAATGGGCTGGTTTTGTACTCAGAGGATGAAGGCTTCTAGGACAAGAACCCGGTGCACACCTACAATCGAGAAATTGTTGGTTGAGCATTTTAAAAACGGAACTGACTGTGCAGTCATTGGAGCAACATAGAAAATATTCCAAGTCAATGACTCGGATGGGTGTGTTTTTACGGTGGACTTACAAAGAAAAACATGCACTTGTAGAGTATTCGATGTTTTGCTTGTGTCATGCTGCCACGCCCTTGCATCCATTGGGATGACAAACATAGACATATATTCTTTGGTCGGGTAATGCTACTCGGTTGAAAATTGGTTGAGCCTATGGACAGAAATTATACTTCCGGAAAGGGAAAATGACAGTGATGTCCCTCGGAATGGTGTGGACGAAAATATTTACCCCCCAAAAACAAAGAGGGGTTCTGGTAGGCCGCATACAGTACGAATCCCTTCACAAGGAGAACACCACGTAAGTATAATTAGGATACTCGCATTCCGTCGTAGTGAAATCGAAATGCTTAATAATTGGGTGGAAAATATTCATGATGTATACTCTTCTAATTGGTTTGTTTTCTCTTTTGCATGAGCAAGGGGGGAACGTTCGTCGTCGCAAGTGCACAACATGTCATTTGCCGGGACACAATAGGGCAAGTTGCAAAAATCCTATATAGTAATAGTCTTGTAATGGGATAAGATTGTAAATGACAAGGGTAGAATGTAACAATTGTTTTGGTTGAAAAAACACTACTAGGCCTATTTTTTGGAGTTTGGTGTACTATTAACAAAAATTAGGAAACACTTTGTAATGTGGTTCACACCAACTATATTAATATGGTGTACATATTTTGTCATCCTAAAATTTATATCAAATATTTCCATAACAAGTGATTTGATTTGCATCCATCTAAGTTGGTGGACAATTATATCCAACTATTAGTAGACAAAATGTTTCTTAGTTCCGAAGACAGTCAAGCATATTCTAATAAAGGACATAAGCCTACCATGGTACAAGAGACAGAATAACAACATATTGTCTACGTTATATTCGTAGACAAATGTTTCGGAGTGGACAAACGTTTTACCTAACATTGTCTACCTTCTATTAGTAGACAATGTTTCTTAGTTACGTATGCAACCAAACATATTCTAATAAAGGACATAAGCATAACATGCTACAAGAGACAAAACAACAACATATTGTCTACATTATATTAGTAGACAAATGTGTCGTAGTAAACTTTATATCAAATATTTCCATAACAAGTGATTTTATTTTCATCTGAAACATACATGGAGCCAGATATACAAAATTAAATAACTGATGAGAAATTAACCCGTGTAGATTTCAAATTTGTTCTACCCATCTAAGTTGGTGGACAATAACATCCAACTATTACTAGAAAAATGTTTCGTAGTGGACAAACGTTTTTACCGAACATTGTCTATCTTCTAATAGTAGACAAATGTTTCTTAGTGACGAGGACAACCAACCATATTCTAATAATGGCCATAAGCATAACATGCTAGAAGAGACAAAATAACACCATAATATCTACATTATACTAGTGGACAAAGGTTTCGTAGTTAGGTGGGAAAACTAACATATTCTAATAATGGACTAAGACATAAGATTGTTAAAGAGACAAAATAAGCACATATTGGCTAGATACTATTGGTAGCCGAATTGATTCGTTGTTACAAGGCAAAATAACAAAATACTGTCTGCCATAATATTGTCTACCTACTATTGGTAGATTTAGTTGCTAAAAAACTGGAACATAACCAAGAAAGAACATTGAAAATGGCTTGATAAGATGGGATATCAGTCTACCAAAGCATGAACAAACTCCTCATAAAGCTCAATCCCATGATGGTCTCGCACAAACCCTACCATGTCCTTCGTGAGATGTGAGACATCAATGCCCTGTGATTGGAACTTGATCAGCTTGATTGCCATTGATGCGGAGTCCCCAACCCAGGGGACCTGCGGCACATCCGGGACTCTCATGACATTGAAAGTGGAGGGTCTGGTCTGTCCACCACAGTCTTGAGGGTCAAGTTCGTCTATGACAACCGGGAGAATTTGAGTTAATGGTTTCATAATGGCATCCATACTCTCCTGATCCAATCCCTTCCAATAGCAATCCAAAATGTTAATAGTACCTTCTTGAAGCTCAATTGCGATGGCAACCCAGTGAGATTGGCCCAGATCCATTGGAGCGTAGATAGTTTCAATAGTAGATAACCAACTTAGCTTGTGCATACAGTTGGGGACGAATCCTCTAATGTAGTTCTGTATTGTGCTGTTCCATGTCCACTTGTGAACTGATTTGACCTTGTGGTAGTTCTTGCTCTCATCATTCAGCATATTTAGAAATAGACTCTCCAGAATACCTACCCTACAATGGTACAAAGTTTCACCTTCTTTAAGCCACAACAGGCTTAGCAAAGCGTCGACATGCTGAATGAAAAAGTATATGAAACTATTAGTACTAGTGGACATGCACTTACCATTGACATATGTTACAATACTTACATTGATATCAAGAGATTGGCGGGGAGTGACAGCAACATTAAAAAATGTGTGCTTGACCTGTTTATCATCTATTATATATGGTCTGCATACAATACAAAGCATCAATATGAAAATCATGTTTACGAAATAGAGAGAGAGAGAGCTATGAGTAACTTACTTCTTCCCATGTGATCTAATTTTAGATAGAATCATCTTTTTTCGTGCTGAGTCAACAGGAACAAGTGTCGCATGAACATCCTTCAAAATTTTCACATGCTTCGGGGTAATTGAGTCCCGATACCTCCTTGGTTTTTTTGAGATCCTCTTCTCAGGCATCTCAATGTTATTTGTGTCAACATCCTCGTCCACAAACAGAAGTCTTTTCTTTGGCTACTTGAAAGCGGCAAGCGGTAACTTGTAATCTTCGTCTACGGGACCAAGTTGTCTACTCACTTGCTCAGCTTGTCCACTATTCTTGCCTCTTTCCTGTTGTCCTTGAACTTCATCGGCATCAACAATCTCGTCAACTTTGTCCTTCTCGAGAACAGTCGGAATAAGATTCTGGTAATTACAATAGTCCATGTTAGTTTAACATACTATCGTAAATAGAACTAAAATAGGTATGTCCACCTGGTTGGGTAAAGGTGGTTCGGATTCTTGTCCCTGCATTGGTACTTGTTCTCATACAACTAACAGGGGTATGTCCATCGGGTTTGAGAAAGCTACTCCTGATTCTTGTGCATCAAAGGGTGCTTGTTCTTCTATATCATCCTCCCTCGAGGCAGCTTGTGTGGGAATCTGTTAATGCCACTGATATTACTCGGTTTTAACGCTTTATAGTAAGCATTTATGCTTTCTATTT
>OVBE01006502.1:0-19790 GCA_900406425.1 Iberis pinnata | reverse complement strand
AGTTAGAATTATAATGTAAGAAAGAATAATTTTAGTTCAAGTACATATATATATATATATATATATATATATATATATTCATAATTATTTTTATTTTACTTTTGTTAAAACATTTTTAACCGATGATAATATATAAGTTTATCTCAAATTTTTTCTTATCTATCTTAAATTTTAATAGATTTGATTTGGATATTTAGACTTTATTTTGAACTTTTACGTTTTTAATTAATTTCATATTTACATTTTTTATCTAGCATTGGTTGTAGTGCCTTGTATATTAAATATAAAAAATAAAACTGAAACCAAACTGATTTTTCTTACGGTTTTTATGGTTTCTTTTTTCAAAATCTTTTAAATTGTAAACCAACAAAATAAACCGAAACCAAACCATAACCGAACCTTAAACCGAATGGTTTTAGTTTTTATAAAACCGAAAAACCAAAAAGCTGAAAAACCGAACCGTAACCGAACCGTAAATCGGAATGCACAGCCCTAGAAAAACATACGGAATAGTAAATATATATTTTATGTTTAATAGATTAAAATGCTTTTATTATTGTATTGGCTTAATAATTTTATTTAAAATAATTTTAAATTAGATAAAGTAAGCTTTTAGAATAGCATCTCTTCGTCTCTTACGTTTCTTTACGTCACCGGCGGTTTTGGCCGCCTGATTTTTCATTTTTTTGTACTTTTTTTATTGATTTCTACAATACGTTCTAATTTTTATGTGTCTTCAATGAATACAAGTGAAATATTTTATTTCTTCCGCGTTTTCTTTTTTATGGAGTGCATATATCCATTGATTAAATCACATACATTCATGATTTTATCAATTGGCGATTGTCTGTGGCATCTGTGGTGTAGCGGTGTTCTTTCTCCGGTGTATTCGACTGGAATTTCAGAAAAATCTCAAACAAAATCTCAGATTGAAAGCCACTATAAATATGTACAAACTTTTATTTATCAAAAACATCTACTGACGTAGCTGTAGATTTACTGTTGCTGATCAAAGATGATGATGAAAGAGCCCATAATTTGGAAATTGTATCATTTACTGTAGGTTTTATAATTTACATTTTCAACGTCTATGTGCTTTTGTGCAATAAATGCTTCAAGTACGATTGAGTTAATATCAGAAAATTAATATGGTGGATTCCAAATACGTGTATACATATATCTATAATGAAACTTGGATTCTTACTAATAAAATCGAAGGATTATTTGCAAAAAGAGATGAAGGAGTTAGATTACAGTTCATCGGATGTTGTATCTATTCTCAAAGATAGATGGAGTTACAGTATATGCAATACAAAGTCTATATTGTTGTTAAAGACGCGGATACAGACTAATTGGTACCGTCGACATTTCAAGACATGTAACAAATGCAATTGCATATATTTACACGACTTGGAAACTAAAGAAAGTATGTCGTATCAGAATAAGACAGAATATGAAGAAAGAAAATAGCAGGTTTCATTGTCTGCTAGCGTGTAAGGGTTATCTTAAAAGAAATCAACATGTAATTTTGATTTTCTAAAATTTTTTCTTCGACATATGGCGCATATAGCTGCTTATGCAAAAATTTGTGTTTCGATGTTTTGTATTCGACTTTGTAATTTCAACTGTAATAAAGAAAATTTGACAAAAAAAGAATATTAAAATGAATTTTAAATAATAATTCTATTGATTCTTGGATTAATTTTATTATATTGATTATTTTAAATAGAAAAATAATAATTCTGAATATAAATAAAAAATTTAAACAGAAAATANGTATATATATATATATATATATATATATATATATATATATATATATAATTTTGTAAACTTTTTATTCTATATTAAAGTTTCATGTTTTTAGGAAATATATAATTTGTCTATATTGTCCTTAATAAAAATTTGAACTTGCGTTGAAAACTATGACACTACATGTAAAGTTGTAAAAAAATAATATATATATATATATATGTAAAGTTGTATAAAATAAATATTTTTCTCAAAAAATCTCCTCAATTAATAGTATATACTAGATTCTTATGAATATCACTTATAGACTGTAAGTCCATATTTTCATTTTATATCCCAACTATTAATTATACTTTATCTATTCCTTGATCCTGTAAGAAATGCTTGTGTCTCATGCATAATGTATGAGTTTATAAAAAAAAAAGTCAACTATCTATTTCCCACTAGACTTTTCTATATAGCATCATGTCTACCCAAAATTATAACCTCATGTTATTTCTCCACCAAATCAAAGTTATAGTTCTACATACACATAAAATTAAAAAGTTGTGTAGACATAGTGACCAATTTTCATCGGGTTAAAGTCTAAACCATCTAAAATTGGTACAAAAAAATTTAAACCAAAATATATACCTAAACCAACTCATCTTCTTCATCTAATTTTAACAAACCTTTTATCCTATCTCCATTTGCCCATATCAATCTCATCTACTTCAGCAATAGTGGCTGTAAAGAATGGAGAAATCAAAATCATTCATTGAAAAAGAGCTACTGAGAATATTCTATCGTTGCTCGAAGAGACACTAATAGAGCAATCAACGTCTTAATTGAAACTCATCTCTACTTATCCAGTACGATGAGAAGAAACAATTGAGCTCGACGCAATAACAGGCACATGAAATTGTAAGAGTATCAAGAGATTTGTGTTTGTGTGAAAAGAATAAAAGAATTCAATTAAGAAATTGAAAGTTTGTTAATACAAAACAGAGTATTACAAGTTTACACACGATTTCTACAAATAAAAAACTAAAAGAGTGTGTCTCTAAATTATAGATTCACACCAGAACCATTATGACTGTAGAAATGAAACAATAAAACTTATAATTCCAAAGACGTGTCTCTTAAAGCACAATTAACTTATACAAATTAAAACTATATATTAATATTATATTATATTATATTATATTATATTCTGAGGTTTGATTATAGTTCAACATTCCTCCTTAATCAAATCTCGTTTTTTACCTTAACTCCAAGCTTCTTCTGCAAGTCTTCAAACCTCGAAACACCTAATGTTTTTGTAAAGATATCGGCTAGTTGATGTTCTCTTTTGCAATATTCCAACTGAATAAGTCCCTTTTGTTGTGCATCACGAACAAAGTAATACTTGATATCTATGTGTTTAATTCTTCTATGTTGCACCAGATTTTTGCCAATAGCTATGGCTGACTTGTTGTCACAAAAAAATAGGAACTCCTTCTTCGAATTGGAAGCCAAAATCTTCAAATAACCGTTGTAACCAAATGGCTTGATTAGTAGCTGCACATATGGCGATATATTCTGCTTCGGTCGTGGATTGAGCAATGTCTTGTTGCTTACTTGATTGCCAACAGAACATGGTTAATCCAAGAGTGAAATCGTAACCCGATGTGCTTTTCTTATCTTCAATAGAATCACCCCAATCGCTATCCGAGTATCCTAGTAGCCTTGGTGTTTCTACACTTGTAAGATATATTCCATAGTGTAAAGTTCATGTGACATACCTCAATACTCTTTTGGCATCTTGATAATGCTTTGAATTTGGTGGTGACATGAATCTTGAAAGATATGAACTCGCGTGCAACACATCCGGTCTTGAAGTACACAAGTATAGAAGTCCCCCAATGATGCTTCTATATTTGGTCGAGTCTTCATATTCTTTGTCATTTTCTTCTCCCTTTTTGTGGTGTAAGTGGAGTAGTTACACTTTTTCTTTGCTTCATCCCAAACTTATCAACACGTTTGTTTGCATATTTCTCTTGTGAAAGAAAATGTCGTTCTCATCTTGTGTTACTTCCATACCAAGGAAATAACTTAGTAATCCAAGATCGGTCATCTCGAATTCAATCTTCATATTCTTTTTAAATGTGTTGATGAGTTGAATATTGCTTCCTAAGATAATGATGTCATCGACATATAGGCTTACGATCAACACATCTCCTTCTTCTTTCTTGATGTACAAGGCAGCATCATTCAAACTCCTTTTGAATCCGTTTTGAATGAAATAAGAGTCGATCCTTTCATACCATGCTCGGGGGTGGGGGCTTGTTTTAATCCATAGAGTGCTTTGTAAAGCCTTAGAACTTTTTCTTCCTTTCCTTTTATCACAAGCCCAGTTGGTTGTGAAACGTACACTTCCTCTTTCAAGTTGCCGTTGAGAAAAGCCGACTTCACATCCATTTGATACACTTTCCATTTCATTTGGATCAATCAACGGTGTTTCTGAAGGTTTTACAACTTCATGACCATTCATCCAAATCAACACTTTCTTCGATTTATCCATTTTACGGCAAGCCTTCTTTCATATATGCTTTTTGGTATTTTCTTAAATTTATATATAATATGTTATGTGTACTTATGTGTATCGGATGGGCACAAAGACTATGGAGTTGCATGTAAAAGTGCAGTTTATAGGCCAAATTTCTCGTACCAATTAGGTCAAACCTTTCCAGGATTTTCACAAAGACGAGTGTTAATATCTCTTCTAATTAACGAATAATTCTGATTTTCATATAGTTTCAGGTTAAGATAGCCATTTACCCACTCCATTAAGAACTTCCAGCAAATCACCTGGCTTAAGGCTTAAGCTCAGACTTTCAAACCGATCATACTAACATAGCAAATAATTTATAATTTTTATAGGTATCAACAGACACAAGGAACACAAGCAAAACGCTTGCCCTGATGAGTGTTTTTTTTTAATGTCAAATCCTAATTCTACATCCCAATCCAATGGGGTCATCCTGTGGTCCAAATGATGATACATATCCGAATCCATGTTAGAGATATCATGGACTATATTGTTCTAATCATATTATTCATAAAATACTAATGCTAACAAAGAATGTGGTTGAATTGAAGCTGATTAGTGAGACTATTACTCCAACTGCTTGCTGCTTCAATATCCAGTCTTTTGCTTTTTAGTTAAGACAACATCAGAGAATGAATGAATAAGCTGCCCAGCAAGGGTGCTTGGATCATCTTTTAGAGTCTGCACAAATGTGCTCACTATAGATTGCTCTTGAGCAGTCGAGCTCAGGCTGAACCATGTCAAGAACTTGACCCTGAATGTTTTATCAATGTGGCCTTCACACTCTAGCCACCTGATCACCTTCACACATTTCTCAATAGTGTCATCATTTGGTGAACTGTCACATTCATTGTTCTCTGACTCCTGACTATTTGGATTTTCTTTCCTTTTCCTTGTCATGAAGAAATCGTCATCACCACTTCCATCTGATCCCACTAAGCAGTGGTTCTCCTTCTTCTGTCTATCATTAGACACAGCATCATCCTCATCATCATCAACCTCAGCGAGCGATTCTAATGGCAATCCATTGTCTTCACCACCAGAAGAATCAGGTGGAGTAAATTCCTCATTCAAGTCTGGCACTGAAACTACATTTAGGTCAAACCCACGCGGTTGGCGAGATGGAAGTTCTTCTTCTGGTTCACTGCTAGTATCAGTACCTACATTGTAAAACACATCAAGCAAGCCTTCCTCCTGAGCTTTAGCCAATTGCACATACTTTGCAAGTTGCCCAATCTGGAATCTTGAGGAAATGCTACTTTTTTCCTCTCGATCTGAAGGCTGATCATTTCCTATTAAATCAGGTTTTCTTTTTTTCCTACCATCCACTGAGTTATCTTGCAATATCTCAATGCTCTTAGTATAGCATCTAGCGTTTGAATGACCTAATAAACCAGCTTCTGTGTGAGACACAACACGAAATGTGTACTCTGTACAAGGCTCAAGGTTAGATATCAACAACCTTCTCTCGGTTCTACTGCATTCAATAACTTGATCATCCTCAGGCATCTCTCCTTTCTTGAAACACCATAACTTATAACCCTTAACATTACATTCCTCAGCATTGGGAAGCTCAATCAACCAAAGAGTCACTTGTGTAGGTGCAACATCTTCAAAATGAAACCTGCACGCAGCAGGAATTGAATCTGCAAAGTAATATAAACATATAAGAAGTTAAATCATCATTACTTCTTTCGGAATTATTGCAATGAAACAAGAAAGGTCAATCCTTTTAGAAAATATATTGCTCATAGCCACTAGATCATAGATGTCTCAAATACAAACCTCTTGCAACATTGGTTGACCAATCCTCTGCCATTTTTATTGCAGAAGTGCAGAGCTCTTGCACCTCGCTTGCGACAGGAAGCCGACTAACAATGCCTCGATCAGTTCTAGCAGAAAGACCGTCAAGAGGTCCGACTTCATCTTCCAGCATAGACTTAGCAGCTTTTACAATCTCATGTAGCTCACCAAACCGAAACGTCCCGTTCAAAAGTCTGTAACTCAATTCTATCCTATAACACAATACATCTCGCCTCCGTGCGTCCTTTGCTGTCATGAGCTGCTTTTTCCAACATCTTCATAAACACCACACACACATTGTAATTGGAATTGTAATTGTAATTGTATTTCATAAATCAAATCGATCAGAACAATGTAATTGTAAAATCTTACCCAAGAATCTCAGAGACTTTGCCGCATGAGTAGCAACAGAAACATCCGTCAAGCTTCATCAGATTACCAATACTAGTAACCCCCACCTTGTTCTCTTGAAAAGCACACTCGAGATGGCACGATAAGCCACAGAAACCGATATCATCAGATTTCTCGGATTCGCATACTAACCAAAGGCTAGGATCTTTGTTATCATCGAATTTATGACATACACAACAAGAACATCTCTTGCAGAATGAATCATCTTTAGGTACATTCGCTCTACACGATGCGTTCTTGCAGATCCATGATTTTAAACATCCTCCAACATCTTCTTGTTGTTGATGTTTCTTGTGAGATTGTTTCCCGATTGCGTCGTGCTTCTTGTTTGACTTGTTGCAATTTCTACGGGATTGCGAGACCTTCGTTTTCGCTGAAGATGAATCCATTTTTTTTTTTTTCTCTTTTTGTTCAGAAATTACAAGTCTTCCTTAGGTCGGCGGACAGAAAACTTTGCGAGTACGATCGAGAAACCATGCTCGTTCCGTCTTCGATGTAACAGTGTAAGAAGCTGGAGATATGTTTGGGCGATTGAGCGACCTGACTTTTAGGTCACTGTAGAATTTAGAGTCGCCTGAGAAAAAGATTTGCCCCGGCGGCTCAATTTGGGGAAAAGAGAGGAAGGAGGTGAATTTACAGACTCTAGGGTACACGTGTAATTCATTATTTGTAATTTGTTTTTATGAGATTTACAAATAAAATTAATAATAAGAATAATAATAATTATTATTATTATAATAAAAAGAATTTTTCAAAAATAGGAAAAAAAATTAAGATTATTCCAAAAATACATTCTCAAAAGTTTCAAAAATATCACAATTTTTCCACAAATACCATACAAATATTTGTGTTCCAAAAATACCACAAATTTGAAATAGCTTTAAAATTTATAATTTGAATCCTAAAACTCCAAAACCAAACCCTACCCCCTTCAAAACTAAATCATAAACTCTATTTAGTGAACAAAAACCTAAAATTTTAAATTTTAAACCCTTAAAATTTCATTTTTATTTTTGTGCTATTTTGGAACATTTGGGAGTATGTGGTATTTATGGAACTTTTGAAAATGTGTGATATTTTTGGAATTTTAACTTCTTTTGATTGTATTTCAAGGAATTTCTCTAATAATAATAATAATATTAATAATAATAATAATAATAATAATAATAATAATAATAATAATAATAATAATAATAATAATAATAATAATAACACAAAAAGCTTAATATATTGTTATAATTAAAGCACTATTTTGTCGAACGATTAAATATCTATTATAGAAAAATTTATAGAGGAATTCCTTGAAACACCATCAAAAGAAATTTAAATTCCAAAAATAACACTTCCAAAAGTTTCAAAAATACCACACACACTCTCAAATGTTCCAAAAATACCACTAATATAAAAAATTGATTTTAAGGGTTTAGAATTTAAAATTTTAGGTTTGGGTTCACTAAATAGAGTTTAGGGTTTAGTTTTAAAGGGGGTAGGGTTTGGTTTTGGAGTTTTAGGGTTTAAATTTGAAGTTTTACAGTTATTTCAATTTTTGTGGTATTTTTGGAACAAAAACATTTTTGTGGTATTTTTGGAACTTTTGGGACTGTGTTTTTGGAATAAACCTAATTTTTATGATATTTTTGGGAATTTCTCAAATTTATATCCGAAAATTTTGAAATGAAAAATAAAAATATTAAATATAATTTAGAGATAGAAAAACGTTGAAAGAAAAAGTCTTTTTTTGATTAAATTTGGGTTGTGATTTATAATTAAAAAAACAAAGGAGGTGATTAGCAATAGTAAAAAAGTTATTACAGTTAATTTTAAAACAATCAGACTTAAACTTTCTTAAAATTTCTTTCAGTCCCAAAAATATTTATCCGTCTAGATTTTTTTTGTTTAGCCTATGTTTCCAAGTTTTTTTAAAGCCAAGAATTCATAGATTTTATTTATTTAAAACTCATCGCCAATATTTTAACACTAAAACTCTCTACAACTTTTACAAAAAATAAAAGCTTAAACCAAAAGCTTTTACCGTCCCTTCTAGTCACCTCCCAAAGTGTATTTATAGTACTAAATATGTATGGTGTGATGTTGAACTCTATATTTAAACTTATCCACTTGGATCAATTCAATTATTATGCTGATTTTGTAATACTCTTTCTTTGGAGGTCATCATCATTTTTATTTGCGATTCAATTTATATACTCATTAAAAACATTTATAGGAAAACCTAGTGGAAAAAATCATACCAAGCTAGAGAGAGTACAATCATATAAGCTTCCCCTCGAGTGAAAATGTTATCTTCATATCTTTTGTTGATGGTGCATTCCAATATTGTGAATATGCTTCATGAATACGAAGGTAAGTAGTGATTTTTGAATATATTTTCAAGTTAGCGATTGATCGGACATATTTTACTTAAATTTCTTATTTTTTCTCAAATTTGTGGATGTATGAAAAGAACTTCGGCATAATATATTTGTTTCTATCACTTTTGATATATCATTCTTTCGTTTGTGCAACACATGCGACATTGTCTTCGTAACATATAGTTGGTTATGCTTTTATATGAACTCCACTTTTGGATTTGATGTGTCGACTCATTGATTTCAATCATACACATTCTCTCATTGTCTCATGGAGTACGATGATTCCAGCATGGTTCTTTTGGTTTATAACTTAATGATCTTTGCAATTTTATCGCTCATAGTTCTTTTGGTTTGTAACTTAATACTTTGGGCATTTAGAATCCCTCAAAAATTCTCACAAAGATATCAATATCTACTCATCCATACAAATAAGTTGTATCAACATCCATTAGACGCATTTCAAGATTTTTCTTAACAATTAGACTCATAAGGAATCTTAATGTAACTGCATCCATGACAAGAAAATATGTTTCCTCGTAATCAATTCCAGGTTTTTGAGAAAAAACTTGGGCTATGAAACGAGTTTTGTATCTCAAACCTCGTTGTTCTCGTTTTGTTTTGCATCTTCACGTGTGAGAACGATATGTCCAGATACAATTCATTTATTTAGCAAATCAAGTTCCATTTGTATTGGATCTTACTATATGATCCAATCATGTCTCTTTTGAAATTCATATACAAATTTTGGTTATGAATCTTCGTTTTCCTCATCTACTTCTTTGGATAAAAAGGTTAATATCATCTATTTCCTTTCGTTTCCATAAATTTTTGTTATGGATGTAGTTGACTGAAACCTCATTATTTTAGGCGCATTAATCCCTACATCTTTGTTAGATTCATGATTAGTTTCTTCCAAAATATTGTATGTTATTTTGAGAGTATCATGCTTGTCAATTTTCTTACGTTTTTTAGGATTTTTATTCTTTGAACCCATAGGTATACCATGCTTCAAGTTTACTTTACTCATGTATATCATCTAATTTTTTGTGCTCATGTAGTATTCGATATGAGCAAAAGCATTCGTAGCTCGAATATATGATTTAGTTACCATCTTGGTATTTCGTCGAACTTTTTGTGTTGATTGTTTTGAAGGAGGATCAAAATGTAGCAAAGATAATACATTTTATTTTATTTCTTTTCATACGTATTTATTTTTTCCCTAGAATCGGGAACTATTTTCATCAAAATGAAAATTAGCAAACTATGTTGTAAGCACGTCACCAGTTTGCAGTTTCAAAGGAGAATCATAACCAACATATATACTTAGTTTTCTTTGTGGTCTCACCTTTGTACATTGTGTGGTGTTATAGGTACATATATTGTGCAACCAAAGATTTTTAGATGAGACGTATTTGGTTCTCGGCCATATGCTAGTTGTAATGTGGAATATTTATGATATTTACTTGGTCTTATCCGAATGAGTCCTTCTGCATGTAAAATAGCATGACCCCTATAAAGTTGTTGGAAGTTTTGATTTCATGATTCACGTTCTTGCAATTAATTTCAAATATAATTAATAATTTTTCCATACTATTTTGTGTATAAACATGAGTTACATAATGTTCAACTTCAATCCTTGTTACCATGTAGTAATCATTGAATGCTTGGAATGTGAATTCATAAACACTGTCTAATATAGTTCTCTCAATAGAATGATCAAAGAATTGAACTTTCTATAAGAAATCTTCATAGTTGATTTTAAAGAAAAAATCATTTAGACTCTAATCTTGATAAAATATATGATTCTTTGGATGATGTGATGGAAAATGCATAAAAGATATAAGATAAAATATCTTTTTATTCTAAAGTTCTTATAATAATTATTCAAAGGAAAAAAAACACATCTTGAAGAAAAAGATGGTTTTGAAAATGAGTATTCGACTTATAACCATTTGTTTCCAAATACTAGAGTTATAACTCATGCATTCGCTCGGGAACAACATATAAAATTGTGTTTATTTTAATGTAAAACTAAAATTTCGTAGGGTTTTAACTTTTTTAGTGGTTTCTTGTTATATATATATATATATATATACATATTATGTTTCTATTTTTTCTTTATTATAATTTTCAGTAATTACATGAATTATAATTTTCAGTAACTACATGAATGACTATAATTAAAAAATCTATCTCATTGACTATAAATATATATTCGAGATTTTAACCCATAAAAGTTAATCATTGGCAAAAATGTAAATCCATATTCTGCATATGTACAAGTCATTAGAAAATAATAAGTGATTCGATTTATAGAATAATTTTTTTTAAAAGTAACCACAGTAAGTTATATGTAATAAATTTTTGGGCGGAGTTATATGTAATAACTAAAATAATAATAATGAAATGTTGTTAAAAAAACTATATGGATATACATGATATGAATATCATATATTTTCATCATTCTTTTTTTATGTCAATCTCTTTACTCTCATTTAAATCATTACCAACAAATATAGTCTAGCCAAATAATCTTTTCTCAAGTCCTTCAACACCTATTTTTTTCTTTTTTTCTTTATCACCGGTCAAAAATGTATTTAATCGGTTATTTATCAAAATGACAACACCTGTATTTTTTCGCTTTACTCAAATAAAAGCATATACTATACATTATAAAATTCTTAATAACTATACTTTCAAATTTGAGTTATATTACATGTAACCAGCACTAGTAAAGATACTACAAAAGAAAATTAATACATTATATTATTCTAAAATTTTCCTTTGTTTTTTTGGATATTCCACAATCATGCATTTTAGATACATTAGATCCAAAAAAAATCAAATACACAAAAAATTTTATATGTAATTGTTTTAAATATCGCTGATATGCCATAAAAATGTAGCCTAGCACTAAACATATTAATTACTGAAAATGTTGCAATAGACATGACAACAAGTTTATTTTAGAATCAGGAAAAATCATAACTTTCAAAAAATAATTTTGGATAATTATCAAATCGTTACTTTACAATCAATTTTTAGAATAATTTATGAATCAAAAAGAACATTATAAAAATTTTACATCCAACATCGATTCACATCTTCCTCCAAAAACTATATTGTTATACCGATTGAAAGTTTTTGGTTTTCGAACATAATAACTGAAATTATTGTAAATATTTTTTAAGTAAATTTTATTTTAAGTACTTCTGTTCTTCCATTTTTACGCTAAAATAATTTAGTTGCACCATTTTTTTTAATTAGTGTGTTTGAAATTTCACAAAGGCACAAATACACAATTATTTCATAGTTTGATATCCCAATTTTTTCTTTTTAGAATTTTTTTCTTCTATTATAAGTAGTATTCAAAAGTTAATTGATAAAAAGAAAAAAAAGAAGAAAATCATCATCTATTTTTTTGGTAAGGTGAGAATCATCATCGTCTACATTGTTCAGTATGAAAAATGAATCAAATCTATATTGTGTCTTTATAGCCTTGATTTTTCAAAAGAAAACCCAATGCTTGAAATCGTTGTCATAAAACCCGTCAATAATAGTAGTGTTTTTGCAGTGTCAAGACTCCCGAAAATTCGAAATGCACAAATTTTTCATCATTCTCTTTATAATAAAAAAATGAAAAGACGCATTGTTTGGGAAATGTGATATTTGGTGACCATACGTTGTATTTTTTGGTTTTTTGTTTTTAAAACATAAAAGACTCATGTCACTAAAAAACAAAGACTCATGTCACTCAAATAAGCAATGACACTTATCTTTTGTAATATACTCCCTCTGTTTTTTATTAGAAGATATTTTAGATTTTCAATGCAAATTTTTTATTAAATGAACAAAAGTTGGTAGAAAACAATGAACTTAAAGAATTTTTATTGGCTTAAAGTTGTGGGAAATTGGTTTGAAAAAAAAATGTTACATTTAAGGTGAAAAATTAATTATTTTCTTAATATATGTGAAAACTCTNAAAAAAAAAAAAAAAAAAAACAGAGGGAGTATATATATTGAGAGTTAAAAGAGAGGAAAAAAACTTAAAATTATGTATTGTTTGGAAAACTGCTCTTTCAGTGACCATATTAGAAGCTTTTTAGTATTTTGTTTAAAAATAAAATAAAAGACACGTGTCACTGAGATAAGTAGTGACACTCAACTTTTATAATGTTAAGCCATGTGCTTTGCATGAGTTAAGTAATTTCATATTTGGATATCTTTTTCATAGATCTGACGGATTCGGATCTGTTTCACCCCTAATACCTAATATAAATGTTCATTTCATATGTGTTTATTTTTGGTATCAAGACATTGGCGCACAGATAAGATGAAATGACCATTATAGACTTGTTTCAAAATATAAGTATTACATTAACAGAAGTATGGATAATAAGGATCTTTCCTTTGTACTTCCTTTTCCTCTAGTAAATATTTCAACTGGTAACTTGTTGTTAGTGACATGTTCAAGTAGAGAACCCTAAGCATGAAAAATTAGTGTTATAAATGTGGTTAATTTATATAGAGTATGATCTCATGTGAGTGTAGGCAAATGCTAACCTACATATAATTTAGGTTCTACTATTGTTATGATGACATTATATTTGTGTCTATGCGTTGATAGAAAATTTTTGAATTTCTGAAGTGATATGATCTTGAATAGAAAGATAAAATTTAGTACATACGGCCATAAATTATATAGACATGTGATTTTTTTGTTGTTGTTGTTGTTGTTGTTGTTGTTGTTAATTTGTAGATATTTTGTACATACAACGTGTCCATTTTGTTATGTGGTTAGTCAATGTTGAGTAGATTACACCCCGCTACGTAAGCAATTGTTCCTGAAACGTCTAACGAAGAACCAAAAATCATTTAAAATTCACGAAAACATATTATTGTTTGATTTATATACATGGTATATGATGAAAAACCTAGAAGAATATTGGTTCCGATTTGCTATTTTCAGCAAAAGAACATACTCGTGGATTCTGAACTTCTGTATTTGCCATAACATGTTCCAACAATTCAGAAGCACCTCTCAAATGGGTTGATTAACCAGCAAATTTATGTATTTTTGAATCACAACGATTTGTTGATATGGTAGATAGAGCATTCAATTAAATTGTATTGAAATAGCGGTGAGGTGTTGGTTGCTTATAATTTTTATTTGAGTTCCTAGAAAAATTAAAGTAATAAAAAACTTGCTTCCTCTACGTCTATTGCATATCATTCATAAACAAATCGAGCAGACAATGATTTATGATATCGCAGAATTCAAAAACTTTCTTTGTTGAGTTCAAAAATTTAAAGTCTGCCATAGACAATCGAATTTTGGAGTCACAATAGGCAGATGATTCTATTCAAGAAATGATGCATTGTCCGATAGCATTGTACCATAGCTTGCAAAAACAGAAAAAAAAACATAGGCATCGACTTCAACACATTCATAAAAATTGATAACATTTGTGGTCATGAACGGAGAAGGAATAGACGTGAGAAGATAATGGAAGAAAAAGAGAGATAATAGAAAAAGAGGTCGAAGTAAATGAAGTAAAATGGTTTTATAGCCATGTAAACAATCGTAAATGAAAAAGGTGTCCGTTGAGAATAGTCGCGATGTTTCGTAATTTGTACATTTCACAAAAAACCAAAATTACAGAAGATGAAATTTTTTTCTGATACTTAATAAACAAAATATGTTTACGGTGAATTATAGAAGATGTTATTGCACCATTTTTTGTTGAAGTACTGGGCTACATTTAATGTACTTTTAGCCAATATATATATATAGTATAATGAAGGCTCATTTCTTAATCGATGTTTCTTTGAAAAAAATTGAATGCAAATTTTGGACACGTGTCATGCATCTAAGTAATGAAACCCAACTATTATAATATATATAACTAGAAATTGGCCCGCGCTATGCGCGGAGTATATACGTATTTTTTGCCAATTGTTTTCCTTTTCTTTTCTTTTTATGTTTGTAATTCTAAACCATTTTTAGGTACTTATTGTGTGTATATTTCCAAATACACCATGGTGGACATTTCTATAGTCGTTTAATTAATTATTTTTTCAGACATTCTCATGACTGATTCATGAATTTTTATATTTTTTTTTGAACATTTTAGTAGTGTTATTTCCCTTCAATTTATTATAGACTTCTTGATTTGTATCATAATTAATAATTATGTTTGGTGATATATTTTCTTTCTCGTGGGCTTTTTGTTGTATTTAAGTTGTAAATATATTGGGTTCAAATTTACTAAATGCCTTTTACGTTCTCTTCGCCTCATCTTCCGTCCAATTTGGCAGATAATTTTTTCCTCCTCGATTGGTACACATTTGAATTAGCCATTTTCATTATTCAAATGAATCTTGTTTCTGGCATATTTGGTATTGTAGATTGTTGTTCGTTAGCTGCTTTCTTCTGATAATTCATCACTCTGTTTCTAATTAATTTTGGGTTTTCTTCTGAAATTGAGGTAGGATTTATGAGTTCTTATTGGTGTTTTATTATGGAAGCTTCCATATTATGTTGGTGTATTGTGCAAGAAAATCAAAGAGTAAAATATAGAAATGAGAAGCTGCTTGCATTACGTTAGCGATATTATTCTTTGCTGCTTAAATAATTTGACCATTTGTTTGTAGTAATAACAATGGAGGCCGATAATGTAAGTATAGAGAGTAATCACTTCCAAAGGCAAATGTTTACTTTGAAATCTTGTTCTTCATTATACAATTTCTCTAGTTTCAAAGATGTGGGTGGCACTTTGGGGAATTTTACTCGGCCATCCTGACAGTATATATGTTTGTTCTTAATCTCTGCTTTCTATTTCAGTGCGTCACACCATCGACATGATACAATTTGCCAATTTTTTATCTTGCTATTGCCATGTCTACTTGTTGCTTTTGGTGCACGTGAATATCTCTTTATGTGGAAACCATTGTAAATTATGTTATGTATTATGAACAAACTGGAAGTGATTTTAAAATCACAGAGACGTACCAGAAAAAAGCATTTCATGAGGAAGCTTCAATTCTATGCATCTTGGACAACTATATGCATAAGGAAACAAATTAAGAAGTCTTAACACATAGTTGCCTTATCTCGATTTAAGAATAAAAAAAATCATGATACTGTAGCTAATTGGGATTCTGATTAGAACCAAGAAACCAATAAATCTAAGTGAAAAGAATAGCATCTTATTTCTTAATCTCTCTAAAGCAAAAATAAGAGAGGGAATCCAAAAGCATTGTATTTTGAACCTAAATTCACATAATCTATGCGAGTTCCATCAAAAGAAGAAGAGCAGAGTGAAGAGAGTAACGAACAATTAGCATGGAGGAACATTTACTACATGAATTAATCACATCATCTACTTAGGAAAATCCAGATTCTAACATGAGAGAAGCCACAAACTTGTTAAGTTGTGCTTTTGTTTAGAAATCTTTGAGAATATACAACACCAGAAATCTTTGGTTTAATAATTTCATAGGTGAGTGGGTAGTCTGCTGCGAAATGTGGTAGTATATATAGGTGTGTGGATGGGCGTTACGAAAGAGAGTGGAGGATGTGGAGGATGACAACATTTTCGAACATGTAAATGAAGGAGGTATATGTTGCTGTTTGGGAAGATAAGTGATGTGGGAAGATGAGACGTCAGAGAAGATGAGCTATTAAGAAACGCATGCGTCGTTGACGCCGAGGAGGAGTAGCTGCCAAATGTTTAGGTTTTTTGAAGAGGAGAAGGTAGCTGGGCTTTATGTTTGAAATAAATTGATTAGGTCCAACCACTAATCTAAAGAGGAGAAGTTATTGAATTTCATATTGACGTTTGAAGTAAATTGATTATTAGGCCCAACCATTGGTTACATAAGTTTACAAACTTATGTGATGTTGGAAGATATTAGAGTGGTAATTTAATTAATGGAAGGTGAAAAGATCATTTAATTTATAGAGCTGACATGGCGCGCTGAGGAGTTAGGGAAATGTATCTTTATATATATATATATATATATATATATATTCTAACTTTTGGAATGATGAAGGGACTCATGATGATGTGTCTTCTTAAAATAGTAGTGATCATTCTTCCAGTAAAGAAATTGTTGATTTATGTTATGATTTGGATTATATTTTTTTCTTATTTATGTGATATACATTTTTATAAATAAATAATTGTTAAGAACTTCAATGTATCCTAATAAATCTTAATAAATAATCTTTGGAAGAAACAATTTAATTATTCAGTTTAGTTTATTAGATTTGTATTAAGAAATAATATCTTAAGTGGACATTATTATGTCACGTAATTAGGAAATAAGGTACCTTAAATATCTCTTTGCATTTTAGGTACTTCCACCTATAATAATTACTAGATGAATTCTTTGAAATGCCATCAAAAGAAACTAAAATTTTAAAATTACTACACACTCCCAAAAGTTCTAAAAAATACCACATACTCCCAAATGTTCCAAAATACCACAAACATAAAAAAGTAAATTTTAAGGGTTATAATTTAAAATTTTGGGTTTTTTTTTAACCACGAACAGTAATACATAAAAATTCAACAAAAAACCATTAAGAACCACCTTTACATAAACTTGTCTAGTGAATGGTAAGACCTTCTTCAAAAATGCGAGTATGAAGCCAAGAAGGACTTCCTAGAGCCAGGTAAGATTGGAGCAGACCATGATGTGGGACACTGTTGGCGATGTCTCGAGCAACGGAATTGGCTTTTGGAGATGATGTCAAGAACAAACAAGAAGAGAAGGAAGCAGCTGTACTTGAGATCTTTTGGAGCAAGCTTCTGTATTTTGGCCAGCTTGATGGATTATTAATTGCGTTGATTACCCTGTCAAAATCTGACCAAACTTCTATTGCTCTTAGACGGAGATCAGACATGCTTGTCAAGGCCCACTGAATGCACTGGAGTTCCGCTTCAAATTTGGTTCGAGTTGGTAGCAAGGCATCCCTTGCATGGAATAAAATGTCTCTTTTATAGTTCCGAACTATCCAGGCTCCACCAACATAAATACCTTCACCAGACCAGGATGCATGGACATTGCACTTTAAAACCCCTGAAGTAGGTTTTGTCCAGTGTGTTTCCCTCTTGATTGAGCGGGCGAAAGATTGATTTTGCTCCGATTGAGAAACTAGGAAAAGTTTATGCCAGTGCTCAGCTTGTTCAAGAGCTAGAGATACCAAAACTGATATATCATTTTGTTTCCCTTCAATAACCAAAGCATTTCTATTTTTCCAGATTTCCCACAAAATCCATGGAATCGATGCCCTTATTTTTCTGTGGAGACCTATCTCATTGATTAAATGAAATAAGGCTTGAAAATTGAGAGTGAGTGAGTTTGTGAAACCTTGAGTGGTACCCGGAATATCAGCCAATTGCCAAATCTTTGAGGCAAAGATGCATTCAAACAACACATGATTCACAGTTTCATACCCTCTGTCGCAGAGTTTGCAACGCGAATGTGCTCATAATCCATGAGCATGTAGGCAATCAGCTACTGCCAATGCCCCTGACAGAGCCCGCCAAATAAACATTTTGATTTTTGGCTCTGTCTTAATTTTCCATATCACTGATTTCAAATCATTAACCAGTCGTTGATGAGGGTTAGGATTTGATACTTGTTCCTTATCCTTTGAGATAACCATGCTTGTTTGGCCAATAATGCCTGATTAAATTCACTAATATCCCGAAAGCCTAAACCACCATTAGATTTAGATTGACACATTTTCTCCCAGGAAACCCAACTAAATTTTCTTTTTCCTTCAGTAGAATTCCACCAAAAACTCGTCATATCACTAGTGATCTTTTTGCACTGATGTTAGGAGAGACGAAAGCAAGACATGGCATACACTGGTAGCGCCATTGCCACAGACTTTAATAGAATTTCTTTCCCACCCATTGAAAGACTTTTGGCATACCAGCCCGAGAAGTTAAGTTGTCAGTGATGAAGGATAATAATTCTCTTTTTTGAGCCACTAAAACATTATGGTAACCCCAAGTATCTCCCTGCACCCCCTTGTTTTTCAATCCTCATGTAGAGACCCAAAATTCGACGCATAATGGGATCTAGTTTATTTCCAAAGGTGATGGACGATTTTTGGAAGTTTATTTCTTGTCCTGTAGCGTCTCCGTAAAGTTTTAAACAACGAAGCATCTCTATGCATTCAGAGAATGTTGAACGACAAAAAAAGAGGCTGTCATCGGCGAACAAAAGATGTTGGACCGATGGACACCTGGTCGTTAAACGAATACCTGTGAGCTTCCGTTGTTGCTCTGACCTATTCATAATATGTACCAAAGCTTCAGCATACAAAATGAAGAGAAAAGGAGACAGCGGGTCTCCTTGCCTTAACCCACGCTCTGGTTTAAAATATCCATGTGACTTGCCATTCCAAAGAACTGAATACGAAACTGATCGAATACATGCCATGACCCATGTAATCCATTTTGGGTGAAAACCGAGCCTAGTAAAAATATCTTCTAAAAAGTTCCATTCAACCCTATCGAAAGCCTTGGACATATCAGTTTTAATTGCCATGAACTCCTCAGAACATGTATCATTTGTCCGTAGAGCATAAACCATTTCATGTGCTAGCAAAATGTTGTCAGAGATAAGACGACCTGAAACGAAGGCCCCTTGAGTATCTGAAACAATAGACGGCAGGTAAACGCTTAGTCTACTACATAAAATTTTTGAGATTATTTTATAAAAAACCGAACAAAGACTGATGGGCCTTAAGTCTGCCATTTTCTTTGCATTTGGGAACTTAGGTTAGGGGTGGGCAAAAAACCCGAAATCCGAAATCCGAAATCCGAACCCGACAAAAAATACCCGAACCGAAACCGAACCGAAAA
>OVBE01006501.1:0-19792 GCA_900406425.1 Iberis pinnata | reverse complement strand
AACTAACTAATTATACACTACTATGTATATTTATTTAATTTTAATAACCATATGTATGTTATTCTAATTAGCCCTAATATATTTTATATTTATATAATTTTTTATGATAATTTATTAATATTATTAATTTAATTTATATTTATAAAACATAAAAACGCATACCCAATTAATATAAAACGAAGCCCAATTCGGTCCATTATCTTAATAAGTTGTCCTAATTAATTTTTCCCTAATTGTCTAAAACCGACAACAAAAACATTATATATAAAAAAACCTCTTCGGATTCTTTCTTCTTCTTTGAACATAACCCAGATTTTCATTCGCTTTTTACTATTTTAAAATATTAGGCCGGCGATAGTCTCTCCTATACTATGACAACTCTAAACGATTCGCGTGAATAAAGGTAAAATTTCTTCATCTCATGTTTTTAAAAATCGATTCAGAATATGGTTTATATATTTTAATTTTTACCTTCTGTTTCATTTATTATGATATTTTCGGTTGATCGGAGGTGGATCTATCGCTTTTAATAACATAATCACAAGAACAAAGAAAATAAGGTAAGGTTCATGACATTTCAGTTATAAAACCAGATATGAAATTTTAAATTATATATTTATTGTTTAATCTTATTTTTTCTTTGCATGTGATAATTTATGTTACAACGCGAGTTCTAACAACAATGAACCGATTAAAACATAAAGGTATTAGAAGTTTATGTATAATTTTATATAGATGGATTAACCTTCTATTTTAATCTCAAGTTTATTGACAACATTTTTTTATAATGTATTTTGCAGATGCAATCTCATATAAAGTTAACAATAATTTGCGAAGGATAACCAAGGTAAACAAAATTACACTCATAAAATATATATTTAAATTCTAAAATGTATTAAATATTTTAAAAATGAATCGAACGATCAAACTAAAATATGGGCCGATTCGGCCCATTCCATATTATCGAGTATAACTTAATATGTCAAATTATATAGACCGAACCGATTAAATATTAATATGGACTTAACCGATTAAATATTAATATGGACCTAACGATTAAACCTTATTATGGCCGATTTAAATTGCATTTTTATTTAACAAAATAATTATTTATACAATTACATTCCAATAAAATATTCCTTTTACTTAATTTTAAAAAATCAATATCTGTTAAAAAAATGGTGTTATATGTCATAAATCTTTATTATTGATATGACATATAACAACAAACTAACTAAATTTACTCTTTATTTACCAAATACTTCTCATTTATTAAATGAGTTACTAACATTATAAATAACAGCATACTACCTAAACCTAATACAACACCAAACTCTTCACCTTAAAAACATTGAAAAATTTTCATCCACCTCTTTCACATTAAACTAAAACATGAATCCCACATAATCGAGTCAACCGAATGAACCTATTGAATCGAGATCAACCAATGAATCGGTTGATGATCTAGACTTTATAGGCATGAGGATAGGAAAACGCACAACCGAAATCCAATACAGAGCGATCATCTTAACCCTTCAACATCAATCAGAATGCAAAGAAGAACGATATAATCAAGAAAATAAATCCGCTAAGATAGAAGGCACACCATCTATTTTTTAAATAAATCAAAACACAACCAACATTCAACTTGGAAGAAGAAATTAAAAAAATTAGAAGCTGAAAAAGAAATCGCAGATAATGCTGTCTTTTACGCATTTGTTCCTGAAGTCAACTTAAAACGTGATTTTAAGATAGAGTTTGACGATTAGATAGCTAGGATGAATCTGTTTTTCTTTATAAATGTTATATATATATATTTATTTATATATTTATGTTTTATTGTGCTGTTTAATTCCTTTGGATAATGGTTATCTTTTCTATTAACTAAGATTGCGTTCTTTATACATAATAGACACATATAAATATTGATTGTTATTTTCAATTTTATAAAATAATTATAATATACTCAAGAAAACTTAAAAGTCGAGAATAGTAAAAAATAAAATTATTAACCATATAAGTCGAATCTCATATTTATTAAATTTATCTTCATTCAAGTTGTTCCAATGGCAGGATTTCTTTACAAAGGTTAGTTCTAACAAACTAATAATTCTAACTATTCTAAAATAATAAACTAACATCAAATAGAAGGTGATATAAATTACCTTTCTAATTGTTTTACAAAATTTACGTTATAATATACATTGATAGTAACTCATTGTACCATTTTTTTGAAACTAATTTGTATTGTCTTTTATTCTATGAAATTGTTATATGAATAGTATAGATTAGGAATACTTAGTTTCATTAAAACTTATATAAGATGAACATAGAAAACTTCCATTAAACATAACAAATTTACCATACATAATTATAAAAAGTAAAAACACCCAAAATTCAAAACGCATAAAAACCGCCACCGATTTGTTCAAGTGCTGCATATCTCTCATCTCCTTCTTCCATTAAAAGCTACAACAAACACATAAAATATGATTAATTATAAGATTAATATAAAAAAAGTTTATAGAAGATTTTAAAATAGTTAAAAATCGAGAAGCAGTTTCTTTAGGTTAACACGCTTTCCATCGTAAAGAAAACGAACTGTTTGGTAATCCATGTTTTTCTTGTGACAATAAGAAGTAAGAAGTTCATTCATTCTTGTATGAACTCCTATACAATACCAATTTGGTTTCCCTATAAACCAAAATCATACAAAATAAAAAATATATACAAATATCTAAATATAAATTTTTAAGAGATTCAAACTATAGAAAATGTGTAGCATTATAACCTCTTGATCCATGACTTTGAGAGTGATTTATCGGGCCTTCAGATAAGTCATCGTAAGGATGTAGAGTCTAGTGATTATCTTCTTTATTTTTCATGTCAATATCAAAGAGGCCATGGTAAAATTCTTTGAAACTGATCTTTCCATCTTTGTTTGAATTATTTTCACTGCAAAAAAGCGAAGAAGACGATTACATTTGATAAAGAGAACAAAATAATGGTTCTTTAAAAGCTACTCTTAAGGTTATAGAACAGCACCTCACTTCCTCCTTGCACAACCATTGTAACAACCTATAGTTCTTAGTATCAGCAGGGAAAAAAAGTTGTGTCGAAAGAATTAATATAGAAGAGCATGGTGACAAGAGAATTTGATAGATTGTTTCGAATCAATAGAATATGAAAACACTTGCTCTTTCAAGAATGATAAGAAACTCGTGCGTTAAGTGTTTATTCTATTATGCACCAAATTTAAATTCTGATTTCTAAAGAAAAAACCTTTTCAGGGGAAACACAATAAATGACTCGTAATGCTTTTCCAAATACTAAAAGAGAGAAAAGAAACCCAAAACGCGGATTCGATACAGATATGACGATTCTCAAAGCAATCAATCAAATCGCCTTCCCAAAGCCGCAAGACGCCGACGCCATCCTCATTAGGGCTGGGAAAATTATCAGTCATATCTGATCTGATTTGATATTTGCTTCGATCTGAACCAAAATCCGGAAATCTGTAGCTATTCAAAGCAAAGCAAATACTAAAATTAATTATCCGTTTAAAACAAAGCAAATAGCAAATACTAAATTTTAAAACACCAGATATCCGATCTGCTCCGTATATTACATATATACAACACATATACATATTATACCATATATATGTATATGTTTCACATACTCAATAAATTAAAAAATTTAAAAAGGAAAAACATAAATGAAAATAATAGGTGTAAAAGTTCATACGAACTAATAAATACTAATGTGGAAAATGGAAATGATAAAACAATTTACATTACAGTGGAAGAAAGATTTTCTTCGATGTCCTTTAATATTTACAAAAAATGATATAGTCGTTTTTCAGTATGTGCGTCTAACTTTTGACCTTTTGTTGAATAATTTATCTAAAAGCGACTTGATTTTAATTATTTAATACTTATCTAATAATTTTAACATAAAATAGAGTATATTTGTATAGAAGTTATTAATATTTTTGGATTCTTTTTGAACTGAAATGAGAAAACCGGATATCCGCAAATATCCGCAAACATATGTAAAATTTCAGGATATTCGTAACTCCGGATATCCGTGTTTTCAAGTAGCAAAGCAA
Organism: Iberis pinnata; assembly: GCA_900406425.1. Taxonomy (NCBI): domain Eukaryota; kingdom Viridiplantae; phylum Streptophyta; class Magnoliopsida; order Brassicales; family Brassicaceae; genus Iberis; species Iberis pinnata. The sequence goes on along the minus strand of OVBE01006501.1, from coordinate 15,681 downwards.
ACCGCTAAACTAGATATCCGTTAAAAACAAAGCAAATACTCCCTCTGGTCCAAAGTATAAGGCTTTATAGCAAACAACACAAAGATTAAGAAAGTAAAAGTTTAACAAATCAATAAAAAAACTCTATTTTTTAATTGGTTGTAAACTACAAAAGTTGCATAGATATTTGAGAAGACCTTATATTTTGAAACAAAAATAAACCTCTAGAAAACCTTATATTTTGAAGCAAAGGGAGTAACAATTATTGAATTTTTACGACCGATCCGCTCTGTGCCCAGGCCTAATCCTCATCATACATCTTCTCCCTCAGAACTTTCGAGTTTCCTCCATCTCTCCTTAGTATGAAGCGCAACCATCAAGAAAAAGCAACGCAAATCGAAACCCAAGACGATTGATCCTTTCAATTCTATTAGCGTGGAAAAATTTGCGTGGAAGAGGAATAATATAAAGGTGTGTAGAGTGAGATTAGCGATGAAAGGTGGCGATTAGAAGATGCGTCTTTTCCCCAAAAGGCACAATTCTCGTAAACGTATATAATCTTTTATAGGGACATGTGTCACTCAGAAAATGAATGAATCTCATCTTTTATACTATGTATAATATAATTTGGCATTGTTAAATTAGCGGGCCGAAAGAAAACTGTAATGGGCCTTGTGTAATGCTTCCCTCCATGAGCCGCTACTACCAAGTCCAATAATCCTTAGTATGATACTATCCGCTTTGGGCCACAAAGGCCCGCACGATTTTCTTATTGGGTATCACCCAAAAGGTCTCGCACTAATTTAGAATATTGGAATCCTTATATACTAATCAATCCTTGACTAGTTTTCCAATGTGGGATATTTGTGTTTGACCACACATGGGTCCCACAAATCACCCTAGTAGAGAACGCAAGGTCCTCGTTTCATACCAGTCGGCCCACCTGATTCCATCCTAGAATCAGATGCGCTCTAATACCAACTTGTAACGCCCCCCTCCCTGGGCCGCTACTACCAAGCCCAATAACCCTTAGTATGATATTGTCCACTATGGGTCACAAAGGCCCGCACGGCTTTCCTATTGGGTATCACCCCAAAAGGCCTCACACTAATTTGGAATATTGGACTCCTTATATACTATCAATTATTGACTAGTTTTTGAATGTGGGATATTTGTGTTTGACCACACATGGGTCCCACACCTTGGCTCAACGATTATGTGTTTGTGATTGATTTTATGCAAAAAAAAACTTACTTGACCCAAGTATTTGTGTTATTGACGCCACTAACCCAACATTTTTTTTAATTATTGGAGGATGGAACACTTAAGTGAAACCCAAAAGTACCACTAGGTCATGAGCAAACAAAAAAGCGGGGAAAAATCAATTAAATAGAGGAGAGAAAAATTTGACAATATTTACGTAAATGCCATCGCTTTTTCTATGAGTAAAAAAACTACGAGATTTTGTAATACATATTTGTTTGTATTGTAGATTTGTTTTCGCATATATGTTTCTTGTGAATTTGTTTGTGTTGCATATTTGTTTGTATTGCAGATTTGTTTGTCTATTTGGCCGCAGATTTTTTCGTCACTTCTACGTCACTGCATATATATATATATATATATATTGCAGATTTTTGTCGCAAATTTATTTACATTGCGGATTTATTTACTTTGCATACTTTTTTTATTTAACTGCAGATTTAATTTTTATCGCCACGTAATTGTTTACATTGCATTTTTTTTTACATTGCATATTTTTTTACTTGACTCTAGATTTGTTAATTTTTTGTCGCCGCAAATTTATCAGTTTCCAAAATTGCTAGAATAACCTCTTTGACCACAGTTGTATTTTAAATCTACAATGTATGCAGTTTTGTTGCACACGTTACCTAAGGGTTTTTTATTCTTACACATCTGACTCTCATTTTACCTCATATATATTTATTTACATTGCTTTTTTTTTGAACATATGCAATGATTGTATTTTAGATTTTTAAAATTATGCAAATCAATATTGCAGATTTTTTTGATTGGTCAACGGAATCTTTTGACCGCTGTTTCTACATTGCAGAGTTGTTTCTCTATTGTAGAGTTGTCTGTCTATTGCAGTTTTGTTTTCCCGAAAATAGGTGAAAACGACATCGTTAGTTTTGTTTACTTAGTCAAAAAAATTCTTAAGTTTGAGTTTTCCATTGTAAAGTTGTTTCTACCATGCAGAGTTTTTCTCTAATACAGTTTTCTTTTACATTGTAGAGTTTTTTGAACTTAAAAGTTTGAATATACGACGTTGTTAGTTTTGTTTACTTGTCAAAAAATTCTGAAGTTTGAATTTTCCATTGTAAAGTTGTTTCTACATTGCAGAGTTGTTTCTCTAATGCAGATTTTTTTACATTGCGAAGTTTTTAAAACTTAGAAAGTTTTGGATATATGGCGTCGCTTTGAGTATACAATGTTTTCTATTGCAGTTTTGTTAGCTTTTTGCATCGGTCATGCTCTGATGTCTTGTTAACTTTGAGCATTGCTCTGATGTCTAAACTGTTTTGGCGTGCAAAGTAGTGTTTTGTTATAGCTTTTTGAGTAAAATTTACAGAGAACATATATAACCAGTCTGTAGATTATGAACCATGATAATCTAACTTTTGTTATAGTGTTTTGTTATAGCTTTTTAAGAAATGTGTATGGACACATTTCTTACAACAATGACTTTCATCCAACCAGTCTGCAGATTATGAACCATGATAATCTAACTTTACTATATAACTGAAGTTGGAGCCTTTAGTCTTCAGTCTTTTGAGTAGTAAACACAAAATCATGTACCAATATGTACACACAAGAATTGTTAATACGCCCCAAGCTTTCCAGACACTAATCCTCAGAGCCTCTGTCGAGAGTCCATGCACATATAACCAAGCGCCATTGTCTGCATAAAATTAATATCATTCATCCAATACTAAACAAAATGAAAAGTACCAAATGTGATTCCAGAATTCACCAAACCTTGCTTGTTGGTTTGAGTACCTGTATCTTCTCCCATAGGACCAATCTATAGTTGAAGCTCAGATTTCATAAGTATTGAATTCACAACAAAGAGAGAAATAACTTCCACCCAGAAAGTTTTTCAAAGAGGACCACATTTTTGTTGGTAAAAAAACAGTACCATATTCTCCTTGACAATTAGCTTTGATGATAGGAAAGCCAATTGGTTACTAACTACTGCATTGTGTTCCAGTAGCTCACCAATCTGTAGAACCTATAGAGATCAACATTATTGTCAAGAAATTAATGGGACTAACATGATGGCGCCATATATATATGCAGAATATTTTAAGTTAACTGAGGGAAAACTAAAGAGCTAACCAGAACATTGTCAACACCATCCCCCTGGAAGTCATATCTTCTAATAATTTTGAAGAGTTAAGAGCTGAATTAACATATTTAATTTTATGATCAGAATCAGAAAATTATAAAGAGACTAGCTATTTTCCAACTAGGGCAGAAGAAGTAGAGGATATATACCTGCATAAACTCTGCCATTCCCATCAGGAACCTTGGCTAGCCAATCATATAGAATGAAACTCTTAAGATAAGTGTCTTATGGATAATAAGTAACTGACTATTTCGGCTTGCTTTGAAGACACATACACTGAAAGGTGTCTTCCTTTGTAACGCAAGGTAGCTACTTCCTCTCCAGTCTCTGAGTTAGCAGCAGCACTAAGAAAACATGAAAACCCAGTAAGAATCCAGCATATTCAGAACAACATGACGTAGCATCTAAAACTAACATTGCAACTCAAGCATCAACCCTAAGATTGCTTTACTCAGGTCGTGTGCTGCGATGATAGTCTATTGGAGTAGGACTTGTTGATCAAATGGGAAACTTATTCTGTAAAACACTCTTGTTCGTGGCTGTGGCTGGTGTTTTGTTCATCCGCAAAAACGAAGATGTTGACAAACTCAAGTTGTTTGATGAGACGACATTATATGACAAACAATGGCAAGAAACTTGGAAAGAAGATGATGAATCATTAGATTCAAAGAAATGAAACAAAGATTCTGTAATTAGGAAACTGATCGGTTTACTAAGTGAAATGTTTTTTTTTTTTTTTTGTTAAATGGTTTTCTATTAAATGCTAGTAAAAGATACAAGATTATGACCAAAGTTTTGATCTAGTTTGAAGAGAAAACGAAAGCACATCAAGCCTTATATAGCAAGATAATCAAGTTTCCATAAGTAAACCTTGGATATAGAAAAGGCCTAAAGTCTCACCAATGATATCAGTTGGAGGGACCACGACCGCCACGGCCTCCTCTTCCTCGCTTGCCTTTCCCACCAACTGTTATCCAATCCGTGTCTTGAGCTTTTTGAGAAGGTTTTAGTGGTCTTCCACCTCGGGACCACTCCACATCTTGCGATGGATTTTCCTTTGTCTCTAATAAATTGGACAAATTTCTTTGAACTTTCATCTTCATTTCTTCAAAGCTTCTTGAGAAACCTGTTGAAAACGAAATAGATTCCAAGTCCATCGCATTGTTTATAGGTGCATTTATTGGAGAATTTTCTGATGAGTTGTGAGAACAAGTCAAATCTTTTGCAGTTTCAGTAGCAGATGTAGCAATTAGGTTGTCTTTTGGGATAGTGATAGTAGTGAGTTTCTCCATTGAATTGGAGATAGATAAGGTGTCCTTAGCAGTTTTTATAAAAACTTCTTGATCCAATATTTTAAGTAAAGCATCATCATTAAATGTAGCTACATGTGGTGGAGCTTCGGTGTCGTTAGTGCTTTCCAAAGAAAGAGATTCAATACTTTTCTTTATTGATGGAGCTTCTGTGGAATGTGGGTTGACGAAAGAACAATGTGGCATAGCATTGTTAGATGATTCTTTTCCACTCATAAACGTATCAGATACAAGTATTGAAGTTTTTGTCGCTAGATCAGATGAGCAAGAAGGCACATCAACAATCTTGAATTGTTTTACACATTCTTCAGGAGATTTTTCCGAAGTTGACGTGACAAAATTTTTCTCTGTTGCACTACTAGTTGTATTCAGTGGAGGGTGTACTGCATCAACTTTGTCTAATACAGCAGATCCAATTTGTTGTTGTTGTTCAATACCCAAACATCTTTGAACTTTATGACCAAGTTGTCCATATTTGGTACATTTAGAAGGCAGCCAAGAGTAAACAACGTTTATCAAAGAGATGTTTCCACTGTTATCTTCTACCGCGACTTTTTGAGGAAAAGGTCTGTTAAGTTTTACCTCCACTAAGATCTTAGCTTCTCCCATAAGGGTTGGATCTAGCCACGGCTTGCTTGAGAGCATAGGTTGACCGATACCAGAAGCTATCCAATCTATACCTTGAAAATAGTACAACTGATAAGGGATGTTTTTTAAAGTGAGCCAAACTGGTATGGTCTTAATTTCTGGCATAGTAATGGTTTCTGATGGTCCCCAAGGAGATACAAACATGAGGCAATCGTCTACATGCCATAATGCTCGTTGCAAAACCCATTTCCTAGTGTTTTCATCCGGGATATGGAAAAGAAACGAGAAGTCACCAATTTTCCTAGTATATATAAGACACTTCTTTCCTCATATTCTGGTAGCCATAGGATGAATTTGTCCTCCTGTGGGAGTAGAACATCTATAAAATTGTCCCACTATGAATTCTTTCTGATTTTCTAAGCCTTCTAAAAGAACATTTGATGGAATTGTTACCTTTGGTGTTCCATCTTCCATATAGACTGGAGTAGTGACACGATGGAGATTACAAATAGATCTCATCCGAGCTGCCGAAGGATACTCATCAAGATTAGGATTAAAAGGAGTAGCTCTTTGGAAATTCTGAGGCAAAGATGTAGCTTCTTTTCCTGATTGTAATTGTGCAAAGTTTTGCCTCGATTTTCTGCCTCCACCAGTTTGATTTCCTTTAGTTAAAGACGACCATGATGTGTCAGAGTTGAGAAGAGGCAATTGGTTTCTCTGGTCAGCAGCATGGTGTTCTACCACCGGAGGGACTGACTCTGAGATAACCAAAGGGGTAGACCACGCACCTTTAGGAGTTGACAAAGGTGGAAGAAGACCATCAACGCCGACTTTAAGAGCAATTGTTGACGGCATAGGAACTTTGATCAAAGGGGATACTCCTGAGTTGGAATCGAACTTTGAGACTTCAAAGCTAACTAGAGATTTAGCTTCCTTTGTCAGGGAGTGGTCTTGTAGAGGCGGAGAGATCCGGTGTGGTGAAGAGTGACCCATTTCCATTAAAATCTCCTCTGCAAACAGCCGAGTAGGAGAAAGAGAGTTCGATAGAGAATCTGTTGTTGGATTTATTCTCCGACTGGTTGTCGGCATGAGAGAATCCATACAACATAAGTGTTGCAGCTCGGGTGGGGCTTTGTAGCTTCCTACCACGATTGAAGAGGAAGGATCAACTAGCTTCTCCATTGGAAGAGAGAAGAATAGTTGTCAACATGACAGAGAGATGCGGAGAGATACGGCGACTCCGTCGTAGAAGATGACGAAGATTAGGATTAGGGTTGTCTTGAAGTTCGTGTCAGAGAGAATAGTTCTCTCTTATTATCAATAAGACTTCAAAACTCGATAATCAATATTTAAATGTGTGAAATGTTTCTTGAATCACTCACAAATAGATGATGATATCTTAATTTGAACTACTGAATAGGTTGTTGCCTAGTGTGCTGACATGAACGTTTAAGGATCTCGATACAAGCATTAAGTACATGTTCATTTTTCTCTGTATCCCTATAAAGTTGCTAGCTTTCTAATTTTTCTCTTTGACTCGATCGGAATGTGACTAATCGTGTAAAACCCTAGGAAATACTATAATCCCAGTTCCGCTCTCAAATTTCCACCAAAGAATTTACACGTAGACTCAGAGCCGGATTCTCTAGTCTTGAATGTGCTTCTTCTTCTTGTCTCTTGGATTACAATTACAAACCTTTCCCAAGCTTATTTACATATACTCCCTCCGTTTTTAAATATTGACGTTTCTAGTATTTTTTGTTTCAAAAAGAATGATGTTTTAGGTTTTCAATGCAGAAATTTAATGAGTTTGACATTTCTAACCAATAGAATAATTGCAGTACTTTTTTCTATTGGTTGATTTAAAATACTTAATGTTATTTTTGTGGAAAACATAAATTTATTAATCTGTGTGAAAAATCTAAAAAGACAATCTTTAAAAAACGGAGGGAGTATTTTACAACTCTTCAAATTGTTGAACGATGTGTTGTGTCGTGTCGTGTGTCCCATTGTACAACTCTGTACTAATACAACTTAAAGACATGTAACTATGTAAGATTGCAAAACTAAGCACCTTAATAGTTCTGCCTTCATTTTAAGCGCAATAACTTCCACTGCAAGTTTCTTCATCACATGCTGACAAAGATCTCCACCAAATATCTCTGGTGCTACTGTTACGGAACACCAATTCTTCCCAACACAAAGCTTTAATAGAAAGGAAAAACCGCAGCTTTAAAAAACATTGCAAGGCACAAAAGTATTCATGCTTGTCTTTAGCTTACTCTGTTGAAAGCATCATAAGAGTGATGGGCATGACAGCTTCCTTGGCGGTAGCTACCACAAGTATGTAAGAATGTGAGTGTTTAGCTCATAGAACAATTGAAGAACAAATAGGAGAACAAAGAGTAACTTGAGATTATAGAGAGAAAGAGTTTAGTATATTGAAGAAAAGAGATTAACTCTCCTTAAGATTTACAAGAGGATTACATCTTATCTTTATAGACAAATGAATAAATCCTAGATACATTGAACCTAGACAACTTATTTGAAATAAAGGAGAGAGTGAGAATGCTTTTATCCAACAGATTTTCCAATTGGATAGATAAATAAGCTTACACAAGAAGCTTCACACTTCCATAGGATGAAGATGAGCTGTGAATGTGTTGTCCACTTCTCCCAACATTCAAATTGACTTTCAACACTTCTAGAAGACTTAGGGTCCAAATGGTTAAAGGATTAGAGAAATGATTTTTGGTGGAATTATTGATTAAGTTGGATTCCTCTCAAGTTATATCATTTGTCATTTTTTGTTTTTCATATGAAAATATATGGGACCCACTTTTTGGTGGAAAAGTGTAGTATTCCACTCATTTTTGTTCATCCTCAAAAGAGTAGAGGAATAAATTTTACGGTGGAATAGTTAACTGCTATTTTTCCACTAATTTTTATTCCACCCAATAATTTTCCTCTAGTTCCACTTATTCCTTTTATTGACAACCATTTACACCCTTAATGTGCTTTTAGGTGTAGCACAATTTTGGTTGAATGAGAATTCTAGGTGGATGACTTCTTCTCTTTGATTCTTTATCTTCTTATTTCAATAAAGTCCCCAGGTGTCCCAAAGCTAGCAAACTTCACAATCGTTATCTTCTTTTCAGATCTGGAGGCTTCATAACTTCTCCAAAAGCATGTAATTGGTAATTCACCAATGTTGATTGCCATTCGTATATATCTGCACAAACACTGTCCACTTCTCTTCTAACCAATGAGATTCCATTCGGATCTCCTCCCCATTCTCCAAAGACAACGAATAGGTTACCACTTCCACTTGATTTCAACCACGAGGTCCACGACCTTGGGACATAGTATTGGTACCTACAAAGTAATAACCAATAACCTCATTAATAGTTAGCTTAAAAGTGATAAAGATAGTATATTTTGTAACAACCTTTAAACGATACAGAGAGATGAACAAATAGGTTTGTATATGAATTAATTGTTAAATTAGTCACTATTTAGTTGCCTAATTTGAGAAAGAGGTGTGTTTGAAATCCATTTATGATTAAAGTATTTTTCCTAATACAATTACAATCATATCCTCCTTATTTATTTCAACACAAATTGTATATTATGTATATTGTAATAATGAGACAAATATAACTTTCCTAAATTTGTTGGCGCATGATTTCCTATTTAATTAAAAAAGGTAAATCTTATTCTTTTTTAATTTTAAAAAGATTATTTTTTTATATATATTAATGTTGCAGGGTTAGAATCAACAGTAATTATTGTTGGTTACCAAAAAACACCCAAATCACAAATTAAGCCAATATATACACTCATTTCCCCTATTTGAAATAAAATACACCTCTTTTACTAAATCACTCTTTGTATATTAAGTATCGATCATCTTCTGAGACTTACAGTAGCTTTTATACAAGAAAAAATTTGGAGAATGGACACTTTTATGTTTACTAATTTGGAAAATAGGTATCTTTTAATCTTCTTTGCAATAAGGTACTTTTGCCTAAGAGAATTACAATCTTATCCATATATATAATTAAAAATATATATTTATTTAATTTAAAATTTGATTTATTTTTAATTTTTATGTTTTTAAAATGATATTTAGTTTCCTAAGTTAAAAAATGGAGAAAATTTCTAAAAGGAAATTACCTTTCCCTTTCGCTTTTATTTCTTCTCTTACAAATATCCAATTCTTGCTACATCATAAGAGACAAGTGAAGCTCCGACGATGAGATAAAGCTCCAGCGATGAGATAAAGCTCTGATCCGGCGAGGTAAAGTTCTAGCGAGTTCTTTATCAAAATTGCTTTGGTTTCTAGTTTGTTCCTTCGAATCTTAATTCTATTTAATTTATAGCAATTTTACAAACTCAAATATATTGTTGAACACTGAAAATTGGAACACCGGTGAGTTGAAGAGTTGGTAGAAACATGGAACCTCAAAACACGCTTTTAAAACAGAGTAAGATACTCAAGAAGTGTAGAAGCACCGATCGAGATTGACCCATTATTAGACGAGTTAGGTCCCGATGAGTGACCACATACAACATGTTTTTCGTTCATTAACACTTTGTCGATACACAAATTATGTTCACGTGTTTGATTTTCATTCACATGAACAACTGTTTTCTTCACCGGAACGATTTTATTCATGTAAGCGCCTTCATTCACCGCAACTGTTTTGTTCACAGTAACAATTGTATTCACAACAATTTGTGCAGATGCACCATTACCTTGCAACAATCCAAGCCGAGAACCAAAAGTAGCTTCATAGGTATCCATCACAAGCACTTTGTCGATGCACAAATTATGTTCACGTGTTTGATCTTCATTCACATGAACAAATGTTTCGTTCACCTGAACGATTTCATTCACGTAAACACCTTCATTCATGGACTAACTAGAGTAGTATCTTCTTACGTTCCATGAAGAATTCGACAGAAGCTCGGTGAGATGTCATAATTTTCTATGAGGTATCATGTGAATTAGATATTTTAGTTTTGCAAGTATAGTTTTATATAGTCACTTTCCAAATCTATAAACATTAGCAATAATGTCTAAATATTTGTCGTTATTCACTTAGGAAATAGTTTAAATTAAATATAAATGTTAGTTTAATTTCTAAACACATGTTTATTAAAATAAAATATAATTAGGAAAGTGTATTTTCGGAATAAAATTATTAATGTGACACAAAATACGTTATTTACAAATTAACTCTAACAAAGTACCTAAAACCAAATTATGTTTCATAAAGTACCTATTTCCCAAATTTACTCTTTATACAATGAATATTAAACCAAATCATTAACCTACTAATCACAAAGCAAACCAGCTCAATTAGGCCTGATACCCCCCCCCCCCTCAAGGTGGAGTGTGGAGATCACAAACACCCAGCTTGTCCAAGAACGCTTCGAATTCTTTCCGGCCAAGATCTTTTGTCATAATATCAGTGAGCTGTGACTTTGTAGATACATGCTTGGTGGTAATCGTTCCTCTGGTTATTTCATCTCTTTTAAAATGACAATCTAAACTGACATGCTTTGTTCGAACATGGTAGACAGGATTAGAGGCAAGATTAATAGCCGACAAGCTATCAGAATGAAGAGGAATAAGTTCATTACAAGAAATTTTTAAGGTTGGCAGTAGTTCCGTAACCAAAGAATTTACATACCGTATATGCATTGCTCGATATTCGGCTTCAGCGGAGGAGCGTGAGATAACATCATGTTTTCTTGTTGTCCAGGATATGGCGAACCTCGGAGCTGAATAAAACAGCCAGTAACTGAGCGACGAGTGATAGGACAAGTGGCCCAATTGGAGTCACACCATGCCGAGAGAACCAATGGTGCGTTCGTGCGAAGTAAGATCCCTTGTCCGAGATTGTTCTTCAAGTATTTGACGACTCAGAGAGCTGCGTGCCAGTGTTGTAGCTATGGAGCAGCCATAAATTGGGACAAAAATGGACAGAATATGACAGCTCGGGGCGAGTCGTGTGAAGGTAAATGAGCCGACCTACTAAGCGTTGATAACCCGAAGGCTGGGTAAGATCATCACTGGTGGCAAGGGGAAGCTTATGATTCTGTTCCAAGGGGAAAGTGACTGATTTCACAGCAAGTAATCATGTCTCAACTATTATATCTAGTGCATATTTCCGTTGACAAAGATAAATATCGGTAGGATTGCGAATCACTTCAACACCAAGGAAATAACGTAAGACACCAAGATCTTTCATGTGAAAACATGAGTGAAGATAATTTAAAGGCTGTAAGTGTTGCACTTGAGTTCCCAGTAAGAAGCAAATCATCAACATAGATTAACACATGTATTCGAACTCCATCTTTGGCATAGATGAATAACGAATAATCAGACATATTTTGTATAAAACCATACTGTCATAGAGTTTTGTTTAGTTTAGAGAACCAAAAACGAGGGGCTTGGTTGAGTCCGTAAAGAGATTTACGTAAACGACAGACCTTATTGTCAGTTTCATGTAGAAAACTAGGAGGAAACCTCATGTATACCTCTTCTGATAAATCGCCATGAAGGAAGGCATTATGAACATCCATTTGATGAACCTCTCAATCTAAAGAAGCAGCTTATTGGAGATAAGTGCGTACTGTAACCATTTTTGCAACTGGTGCAAAAGTTTCGTTGTTATCTTCTCCTTCGGTTTGATTATTACCAAGAACCACAATACGAGCTTTGTACCTTTCCAATGAACCATCGACTTTTAACTTAACCCGATACACCCATTTACATCCTAGAGCCCTCTTTCCCTTAGGCAATTTTCAACAGTCCATGACTCATTTTCTTCTAATGATCGTATCTTATCTGTCATAGCAATTCTCCAATGATCATGTGCCACTCCATGCTTGAAATGTTTAGGTTCAATGGATGTAGTGACATCATTAACATATGCACTATATGTTTGTGAGAACCGAGAGTTATAGACCTACTCATGTATTGGGTACAAAGTTGATGTAGAATGGACGATGTTCGTAACGTAATCATCAAAACGAGTTAGTTGGCCATGATCGAGTGCTTCAATTGGTTTATATTAACAAGTTCAGAGATTGGTTCAGCAGACTTTGTTGGTGATGGAAGTGAATCAACCGAAACTACATGTGAATCAACCGAAAGTACAGGCGATTCAATCGAAACTGTAGGTGATTCTGCATCAATTTCAGGTGCAGTAACAGAGACTGCCGGTGCAAGAGGAAACAAAACTGCAACAGGCAGAGAAGGAGTAAGCTCATCTTCATGTAAAAATGAAGGAGCAGCCGGAATTAGATCAGACGATGGAGAAGCCAAAGAACCATCTGAATCATAATGAAAATCATTTTCCAGAAAAATAATATCTCTTGAAACAGAGACTTTTTCAGTAGAAATATTATATATGTGCCAGCCTTTTTGAGAAAAAGGATAACCAATGAAAATCGACTTGTTGCTACGAGTTTCGAACTTATCTCTACCATGTCGCTGATTATGAACGTAAGAAGTGCAACCAAAAACACGCAGATGATTGGTTAGAGGAATAAGATTATAAACAAGCTCGTAAGGTGTTTTCTCGTTAAGAGTCTTTGTTGGTGTGCGTTTGATTAGATAACCAGCAGTGAGTGCACAATATCCCCAAAATTCGATTGGAAGTGAAGCTTGAAAACGTAAGGCACATGCAACATTTAAGATGTGCCAATGTTTTCGTTCTACATGACCGTTTTGTTGAGGGGTATCGATACATGAGGTCTCATTAATAATCCCTTGTTGAGAAAAAAATTCACTCAAACAAATAAACTCGGAACCATTATCGATGCGAACGGTTTTCACTTTACTCATGAACTGTCTTTCAACAAATTTCAAAAAAATCTTGAGATGATTTAGAGCTTGTTGTTTAGAGGGAAAAAGATATATCCATAATGCGCGTGAGTAGTCATCAACAATAGTGAAGAAATATCTAGAACTGCACAAGGAAGTCGTCCTATACGGACCCCAAAGATCACAATGAATCAATTCAAAACAATGGTTTGACTTTGAAATACTCAATGGAAAAGAATCTCGGGTTTGCTTTGCGCGAATACAAATCTCGCAAGTTCTTGAATCAAATGAATTGCAATGAAAATTAGAAAGATGCATGCTCTCTAAGGCTTTAGAAGACGGATGTCTGAATCTGCGATGCCATAATCCACTTGAATCGCTGTCAACGGTTTTGAGTACGGCTACTACTTCTATGTGCCTAAGAAAATAGAGTCCATGATGCTATATACCCGCTCTAATCAGCGTTGAGGTGATACGGTCCTGAATCACACAAAGTTGATCAGTAAATTGAAACAAGCAGTGGCTGTCTCGGGTAAGTTGGGAGACAGAAATAAGATGACATCGAAGTCCAGGAACATAGTAAACGTTCTGTATCTAGATTTTCCGAAGTGTAACCGAACCAAATATGGTTGAAGTAGTATAGTGACCATCCGGTAACTTGATTAATACCGAAGACATAGGAGTAGAAGTCATTAAGTATTCAAGAGAACCCGTCATATGGTTCGAGGCACCAGAATCAAAAATCCAAGACTCGATAAAATTCTTACCAGTAAACCGTGATTATTGCGATGAGTTTCTTTCATCTAAGAGATGAAAAAGAGTGATCCATTGGTCATTGGTAAGACTGGTTAAGCTAAGCATGTCGGACGGAGTAAGAGGAGGGTGATGTTGATGAGATGAGGTATCAAGGTGATGAGCCTGGACATTGTTGACCAAAACAGACCTGTTGCGATTGGAACCAGAAGTGAAATGTGTTGAATTTCCAGAGGTAGAATCAGTACGGTTCGGAGGGTTTTGTTTGTTCGGTTTGTCCTCGTACCAGGGAGGATATCCGATCAATTTGAAGCAATTTTCGGTAAGGTGTCCTTGAAAATTACAGTGTGTACACTAAACTGAATTTGATGGTGATGCAGCAAAGGGATTGCCTCTGTTTTTCGATTGATGTGAAGAAACAGAGACTGCTTGTGCAACAAAACTCATGATTTCTTGTTTCTCTTCCTGTAACTTACCCATGAACTTTGATTCCTCATATTGAATCAATATGTTATATGCCTCTTCCATACTTGGAAATGGGACATGAGAAAGCAGTGATGATTTTACGACGCCGTATATGGATTCATCTAATCCCATAAGAAACTGATGAAGTTTGTCTTCTTCTCTTTCTTTGCGAACTTCTTACATTGTCTTGGCTTATTGATAAACATATAAACTGCGCCACAACTGTGTTAATCTTCCATAGTACGATTCAATAGCTAAGCATTTTTGCCTACAGTTTGCAAGATCTATATTTAGACGTTGTACACACTGTCCATTTTTTAATTCCAAATCATTTTTGAATGTGTTCCCACAAAGAGTGAGCATCATTCAAATGAGAGAGAGTTGATGATAAAGTTTCATCAATGGTGAGCTTCATCCGAGAGACAATTAAGGCGCTGTTTGCAGTCCAGTCCTCAAAGTCAGGCGAATCCGTAGCAGGTTAAGCAATAGTGCCATCAACGAAACCGAATTTCTTTCTCGCTTTAAAGCCAGCTTGAAATTGGTTGCCCATTCGTCATAATTGGGACCTTTTAGCAATGGTTTTGAGACTAGAATACTTGGATCATCTCCTGAAAGTTAGGTCATATGGAGAAATCGTACGTCGAGCAAGAGTATATGTCATCGCGATAAGAAGAAGATAAAGTAGAGTTGGAAAGAAAATTGAGCTTCAACCTATGAAGAAGTTTAGGTTGGAGGCTTTGATATTATGTCACAACCTTTAAACGATACAGAGAGATGAACAAATAGGTTTGTATATTGAGTATCCATCATCTGAGACTTACATCAGCTTTTATACAATGAATATGGACGAAAATCTATTGTGTCCCAATGGACACAAAAATCATCTACAATTGACAAAAAAATCTGTCATGTCCCACTTCATTACTCAATTAATGAGTTGTCCATTTTTCCCTTCAATCTAAAACTAAATAATTAAAAAAATTAAAAAAAGAAAAAACATTTTACGCGATAAATCAATTCCCCAACCACCAGCCTCCACATCGATTTCTTCTTCCTCCCCATCTTTAAATCGGATTGAATCTTTGCTCCAGCTCGGCTCGGGGTTCGGATTCCTCTACGCATACATGTACTTCTTCTTCTTCTTCTTCATCTTCTTCTTCTTCATCTTCTTTTTATCTTAATCTCNAGTTTTAGAGATTTTAACAAATCTTAGACACATATAGCTAGAATTACATGTAGTAATAGTGGAATAGGGTATTAACCCATAAAATTATAGTTTCATATGTGAAAATAGATTTGAATCATGCTAAGAAACACTTTTTTTTGCGAAATAGTACAACTTGGATAACTTGGTTTAACTATGTTGACTGGTTTAA
>OVBE01006500.1:0-10164 GCA_900406425.1 Iberis pinnata | reverse complement strand
CGCAAGTTGATTTGATGTTGAAACATGAAGAACATTTAGAAAACCAGTCTTGATTTGATCTCTTGTGGTATGGCAATCCACCTCAACATGTTTTGTCCTCTCATGAAACACCGGATTATTAGCAATATGCATACCTGATTTGTTGTCACAAAACAATTTTTCCTTTGAATCTACATTGATGTGCAGATCTGTGAGTAGTTTTTGTAGCCAAATTAAATATGCAGTTGTCAATGCCATTGCTCTGTATTCGGCCTTTGTGCTGCTTCTACTCACTGTGTCTTGCTTCTTTGATTTCCAAGATATGAATGAAGTACCTAAGAAAACACAAGAGCCTGTAACAAATCTTCTTGTATCCGGACATGTAGCCCAATCAGCATATGAAAATCCATTCAAACATATATCAATGTCTGCAGAATAGAATAAACCTTGGCCTGGACTTGTCTTCAAGTATCTCAAAACATGATACACAGCTTGTAGATGAATATTAGTAGGACATGATAAAAACTGACTTAGTTTATTAACTGCAAAAGTGATATCAGGCCTTGTGATTGTGAGATAATTCAATATGCACACAATTTTTTGTCATCTTGAATATTTTATTTAAATAAGATGGAATATATGGTGCCTTGTTTCTAATTAAAAAAAATAAAAATAAAAAAAACATATGCCTCTGTAAATACGTAAAATTTGTAATAAAATTTTATATATCATGGAATGGAATTATATATAAATGACTAGTTTAGAGATATATAAGAAGTTTATAATATATAACTTGTATATAATATATTAACAGGAAAAAGAAAAATCTAGTATATAATGTTTTAGCAGTCTGATTGTGTCATCAACAGCATTGGTGGCCTAGTGGTAGAAACCTTTCTTGCCATTGTGCAGACTTTGGTTCGATCAACTGCTGGTGCATTTGAGCTATGAAGAATTTGGCTTAGCGATGGTTGGGTCCTTCGCACTCATCTGATCTCAAGATGATTCAGCCGCACTCCTGAGCTCTATTTTTTTTTTTTTTTAATTTGCTCTTCTCTGTTTTTGAAAAATAATTGATAAGATGTAACACAAATTTTACTCAAAAGCCAATTGTACAATAAAAGCTAAAACCCAAGCAAAATTTAGCGAACATCATTGTCTAGTGATCTAAAAGTATCACATAGCATGATAGTTCTTAAAGACAAGTTGACAGTTTTGTGCACCCAAGTTCAATCCTTCTTTTTTGTTTCAAACTTAATGGAACATGATATGATCCTGAAACTACTACGGGAAGTGAAGCTGACATGAACAAACTTCTTCTAGAACCAAAAACCCATAAAAGGGAAGTAAAGTGAAAATTAGTTACACTCGAAAAACTAGGCAAAACAATGCTAACTGAAAGAATACACAGGAAAAATCCAAAAACTCTAACTCTCAAATGAAAGCGAACCCAAGAAGGACAACCCCTAGAGATGATGACCGCAAAGACCTCTGATGGCACATTCTAACTAGAAACAAGATCTTCCTCTAATGAATCGAACTACCTCACAAAGCAAACACTGTTGGCTAACAAACCTAGAGGCCATATAAGATGGATCATACCATCAACCTTCGGAGATGGCTAGTCAAGAGAACCATGACCAAATGAAATGCCAAGAAAGCCAACATGAAGAACAATCTTCGAATTTCACCTGAAAGTAGAGACAAGGAGCAACTGATACTTTATCGGCTAAATCGATTCAACAACCGAGAGCCACAAAGATCGATATTGGAGAGGAACAAAGGGACATGCCAAACAAAAGGGGCACAAGCCGCATAGCCAAAATAAAAGACAAGAGAACCTAAAGTAAAAAAGTAACTAGAGAGCTCTACCTAGCCAACAAAAGACCTAAGCAGAACTGAACCGTCACATCAAAAAAACCTACTCCACCAACTACCAAACAGTCAATGTAATCGGAATCGGAGCAAATACGACAACCACCTAGGACAAGCCTACCACTCGACCACTAAAGACCAAGGGAAGAAGCATGTAGCTTAACCAAAAGAGGCGGAAGGGGAAGGGCTAAAATAGACAAAAGCCAGAAAAAAAAACCAACTGGAAGAGCTACCGCGTGGAAACCGGAAGAACACAGTCGCCTAGAAAATACGCCACATCACAAAACAACAATATTTTCCGAACCTGGAGAGACAAAGCATGTGCCAAACTCCCCTGAAGGTGAGCCATATCACTGACCGACAACAAAACTAGTGTACCGTCGCGAATCAGTCTCTGCAGGAACGAGCGCACCACAGACCATCATAAAAAGACTTAGAGACTGGAGCAGAGGAGCATAAGCCGAGGATGCCGAGAATAATTTTGAACTTTATCTTTTATTTATACATTTTGATTTTTGTTTATTGATTTAAGTTATTCAATATTCAGTTATGCTTTCTGTTTCTGTTTCCATGTTTTAGTAGTTCCCTAGTTAGGTTTTAGGGTTTCCCAGGAAAAACCAGGTTGATAGTTAGGGTTCTTCATAATAGATTTGATTTGTTGGGTTCTTAGTCTATATTTTTTCTTAATCCATGAATTAGAGTAGCTAACTAATTCATTGATATTAGATTGATAAATGCAAAAAGATTTGGTTTAGAGATCTTATCTAGTATAGATGAGTAGATGTTCTTGTCCTGAATGTCTATAAACTTATTGAATCTGAACATTAATGGTTGAATTAGCTAGATACAACGAGAGTTTGTTCTGATAATTCGAACATATGGCTTAATACTCCGAGAGGGGATTAATAATTATGTCTTTCATGTTGAGAACTATTTTCAAAGAAAATCTTGCATGTTAACATTGACTTTTAAACCTGAATACCTGTGGAATTCCCTAATGTTTGACGTCTTATTTGATTGATTTACTTACGTTTAATTTACCGTTATCGCTTAAATTCAGTTACAACTAATCATTTATTTTATCTTAGCTTGATTTGATCCAAAACTGAAAGTATACTGTCTGGACTCTATGGAATCGACCATATTCTATACTACATTGATATGTCCTCTGCAGTTAGATTTATGATATATTACGTTTTTAACACATTTTTTTTCTTATTTTGCAATCATTATAAATAGTTTTGCATTGCATATAGGTTAGTTTAGCACACATTTGCATTGCATTTCATTTGTTCAGGTGTTAGAAATGGAGGAACCAAAAACGTGGATCAAAGGAGCTCAAAAGGTTCAAGAAAGGGTGGAAACAAGTTGTACTGGTTTAATGTACCTGTTTTGAAAAATCGGTACAAACAAAGAAGGAGCATACTGGTTTAATGTACCGGTTTGGACAAACAGGTACGAGCAAATATCAAGAAACCAGAGGCTAAGCATCAGGATGGTGTACCAGTGTGCCTAAACTGGTACACACGAAGAAAATCTATACCGGTTTGGCGTACAGGTTTGGCCAAACCAGTATGGGTCAGAAAAAGTCAACCTTGGACTTTCCCCTTTTGGTTTAAGCCCATTTTTAATTGGGTTAACCCAGCTGTTTTTGGGTTAACCCAAGACTTCTTTAGGATGCTATTTAAATTTTTTTACCTAATTTTTAGGGATATTATCTCATCTTTAAGCTTTATTTTCTAAGAACGCTTTGTAATCTTTTGATTCTTATTTCTATTTTGAGCTTAATTTATTGCTTTTGATTGCTTTTCTTCTTCTAAAATCTATTTTTAATCATGATTCAACACATTTCTAGCCTTGGATCTTGTGCTTTCTCCATGATTAGTGAGTAGTCCCATTTAAGCAAATCGTTAGGTAGATTAGGGTGATTAGGTGATGGAATGTGATGTTTAGGACTTGTAATTCATAAATCTTCATGTAGTTGATGTTCTTAATGCTATATTTGACTTGAACAATTGAATCTAGATCATGGGATGAATAGTGCCCAGAAGGTGTTCGATGAAATGCCGGAACCAATCATTATATGCTAAATGAGGTCTAATCAAAGGATTTGTGTTAGTTAGTTTAGTGGTTTAGCATAGGTTAGATCTTAATGTTTCATGATTATGTGATTATCCAAGAGATTGTCTTAATAGCATGATTAAGGAAAGAATTAGTGCCATGAAAGTGGATTAGTCTATTTATGGAATCTTAGACCAAGGATTAGCTTAATAGTTAGTATTAAACATCACATGATATCATTTGATCACCCGAATCAATAACCTTTACCATTTTCTTAGTCTTTTATTTTTAAAATCAAGTTTTAAATTTCTGATGACTTTTGCTAATTGTTGTTGACTTTTTGAACTGTTGACTTTTTATTGACCTTCTAGTTTATGCATGTTCGAATGTTTCAAAACCATCCAAATATTATTAGCTTAGACTAGACATAACTCTAAATAGATTAGTGTGTTAAACATTACCTGAATTTGGTTGATATCTTAGGTACTATAATGATGAATGATTAGACTTAAGTATTTACTTAGATAAGACCACAAATTCTTGTTTATCAATTTAGGATTAAAATCCTGTGCCTATCACAATGCAACACAACATTTTCTTCACTTGATGTTTCTCCTAGATGAATCTAGGAGGTCGTAGACCAACTTTAGAGGTGATTCACGACTTTGACTCTTTAGTTTCCAGTAAAAATCGCTTCATCATCAGATAAAAAACCCTCTTCTAGTCTTCATTCCAGTAGAAACAAAACTTCAGACCAAAGATCTTATCTTTTACCCTTGCATGCACTCAATCTTGAACTGGCCCTTCAACTTTCCTTTTACATGTATCATTGGAGCTCCAAAATGAAGATATGGAGATCTGATAAGATCCTTTTCTTTTGAGGTAGCCTACTTTACCCTTTAGATCTTTAATACTAGAACTCCTCTCTTCCTATCCTTCTGATATCCATTCCTAGTATTTTTGATATTTTTCCCAAATCTTTTATTTTAAATTCCTTGCTCAAGCTCTCATTTATCTTTCAAGTCAAAAATCTCTTTGAGTTCGTGGAACTAACTTCCACACAAAGTTTGTAAGAGTTAAAGAGCACCAAATTAGTTATTTTCATATCATGGTTAAGTTGTTCAGTTATTTTCTATAAGGTCTATAAAGGACCAAAGCAATCAGTTTAATATATAGAGATTTTAGGAATTGCTCTATTTCTTGAACTATTTAATCAAAGTCTACACCAAGTGCTCAAAACTATCCAGATTCAAAGAAAACCTTAATCTCCAAAAGAAGAACAGCTAGAAAAGACAACAAACAAAATTTGCACTTGTACATTTGCAGATTAGTCATAGCCACAGCCATTTGTAGATTAAAAACTATTTCCTCGTAAGAGAAAACTAAAGATTGAACACATTGCTTCGGCTTGATAATAACCTCCAACTTCATAGAGCCCATAAAAACTTATTAGATGCCTCAAACAGCGTATTATCATTTAATTGGCAAACCTATGAGGCCTAGACTAGAACGTAAACCAAAAGCCTAATAACTAAACCGAAAATTAAACTCCAAAATTCAAATTCTGAAGCAAAAGACTTAACACTAACTAGCCCTCACCACCCTGAAATCAAACCAACCCCCGAACACCTAACCAAAATTTCAACTTCTGCCAGAAATAACCAATAACAAGCAACAGTTGAAACACTTAAGCCCTAAGAATAATCTCAATAACTCTTCATTTGATACTCTTGTCTTTTCATTCAGATCAATAATGCAGCACCTTTTGGTTATATTATTTCGAATATATTAATAATATATCAATATCACTAAACCATTTCAATTATTTAACATTTTAGAGCTCTAATATTCTCCCATCTAAAAATGCCTAACTTTATTCTAATTTGAGCATATATATCGGGACAGCATTATTCATATTAATTTCATAATTTTTTTTAATTAGAATCATATATATCTCTCTACCAACTAAATATTCTTCACGTTGCTTTTCACAACTTATAAGAAATTATTTTTAAAAAAAAATCAAGTGGAATATAAACCAAAATTCAGAAGAACCAAAATCAATCGTCCATTTATTTAAACTTTAATGGATTTACAAATTAAAATCTATCAACACACCATCGTGATTGTAATAATTCTATAATCAACAATAAAGCATAACAACAACCCAAAATAGTGAAAATTTTCAAACATATAGAAACATAAAATATATTAACCCTGGTGGTGGAAGAAGTTTGGCAATTATTATTTTTTCTTTTGTCAGAAAGTTTGGTAACTTAAAAGAAAATAATTGATCATATTAAAAAGAAAAAAGCAACTTAACACCGTCAAACTTCTAAACGTTGACACTACATTTAGTAACCAACGTATACTTAACGGCGTTATCACCGACAAGAACACCAGCAGCTTTGTTTCCAAGATTAATGTAAGCTGGACAACGAACATGTATATGATATTTCCCAGTGATCAAAGTCCCAACTTTCCACCTCACGCGCCCATCAGCGCGTATCATTAACTGTACAAAACCACGACCTTGCTCATCTCCTAAAGCGATGGAGTTGTACGGCGCAATCGGAACAGCTGTTCCGTAGACAAAAGGAGACCAGATGTTATCTTCTTTATGACCTTGATACGTCGGAGGAATCGCTGTACGGAGAGTGATCTGCTGATTCCGGTAAGTAGCGTAGACATGGAGACGATCGTAGTAGATTCCGATTCTTTTGTTTGGGTTACGAGATGCGAATGTGATTTGGAAGTTTGATGTGAGGAGATTTGGTTGTGAGAGGTTAAAGGCGAAAACGGTGGCGTCTTGAAGGACGAATCTTGGTTTAGTCGGCCTAAGAATAACCCAAACTAAGAAGATGATGAACAACACTATTATGATGAAGGCGATTACGGCACCGCAGATTCGCCGGACAGCTGCTTCTTTCCCTCCGCCGTGGTTACCACAGTCTTTTGACATCTTTATTTACGATTTTGCCACTACTGTACCTTTAGTTCTCTCTCTATGTATATGGTCGTGAGGAGTGATGATAGGAAGAGAAAAATGGGAACGAGTGAGATGGTTTTAAGTTTCTTTATATTATTATGATTGTGTGAAAAAGGTAATGTATGCGCGTTGTGTTTAGACTCTAGTGTCGAGACTCATTAAACTTTTTTGTATTTTTATCCTTACATTTAAGTTTTTTTCATTAAAATGTAACGATATGCAGTGCCTTTGTAAAGATATGCAGTACCTATGTAAAATGATTTTTTCATTAAAACTTTATGAAAAAGAGAAGGAAAGAAATGGTTATATAAATGGGTGAATTTGCTCGATATTTACTTTTATTTAGGTGGGTAATAAAGATCTAACCAATTGACAATAATATTTGTTTTTCCAACACACATATCTTTTTTATACCTACCTCACACTCTTTTTTTTCTTTAATTTTTTTTTTTTCAAATTTCACTTTCCCCATTTTTGCAAATTAAATCTTTCGAATTCAAATAATCAAATCACACAAATTTAAAACGAAAATATAATATATAAAATAGTGAATTTGCGCTTTTAGTGAAATATAGACACGGAAATAGTCGAACTACTAAAAGAAATAATAGGACTATTGAAAAGAAATAGTATGTATACGTATATATGCAACATTATGTATAAAACATTGTCTAAACTCTTAAACTTAAAAGGAAAATATAAACACTAAACTTCAAAATATGAACTTTAAACTTTAAAGTATAAATCGTAAACTCCAAAATATAAACTCTAAACTCCAAAATATATCTTAAAGTCCATAATATAAACCTCAAACTCCAAAGTATGAACGCTAAACTCCAAAATGCAAACTCTAAGCTCCAAAATATAAACTCTAAACTCAAAATATACCTTAAACTCCATAATATAAACCTCAAACTCCAAAGTATAAACCTTAAACTCCAAAATCCAAACTTTAAACTCATAAATATAAACCCTAAACTCCAAAATGCAAACCCTAAACTCCAAAGTATAAACTATGACCTTTTAAATATAAACCTTAAACTCCTAAATGCAAACTCTAAACTCCAAAGTATAAACCCTAAACTTCAAAATACAAACCCTAAATCCCAAAATATAAACTTTAAACCCGAAAATATAAACCCTAGACCTAGACACAAAAAAGTAAGAACAAAAACAAGTTTGACTACAAAAAAATAGTCTACTAAGGGGAAAGGAATGTGAGAGAGAGACAACTGTTACCATGGGTATATATGAATATATGGTATATTGTCCGATGAAAGAGAGTTGACCCCTAGATGTAGGTATTAGTTTCTACAGTAAGGTTGTAACTTGATTATTCAGAGCAATTTCCCTATATAAACTTATGTGGATATTGATAATATAAAAGATATTGTTAACAAAAAAAAGAAATCGCTCTCTAAGTCTCTCTACTTTAAAATCCTAGTCGTCGTTAAGTTTTTGGTTTTGATTTTTGAGTTCGACGTGCGTTGGCTCCCACAATGCCGCCATGGGACCACTTTTTTCATTAGCCTTCTTTTTCTTTTTGGCTATCAGGTTGGAATGATACTCTTTCTTCTGGTCAGGTTGGAGTGAAGTGTGGCGGTTATGGCATGTGGTGGTGGCATCGGGCCTTCTTGACCAATGGTGTTGTTTGCAAATGCTCCTCCTTTGTTGCTAGTGTGTGCTATTGATCTTGCGTGGCTTCTTCGACTTTGGTGTCTCCTCAACTCTTATTTCTTCTATCAGTAGTTGGTAATTTTTTCCTTTGTTGTATGTGGTTCTGGTTTCTCTAGATTTCATATTACCTTAGCCTCGGGTTTTCTTAGCCAGCCTTTGTTCTGAATTTCCAAGTGCCACTTCTCTACTTCCTTGGTAAGATCTCGAACTTGGGATGAGTCTGGTTGTATTGTAGGTCGTTTATGACCGTTTTAATCGAGTTATTTTGTCTCTGCTTGACATTTGTAGTTATCAGTGGTTTTAGTTTGTTTTGAGATCGCTTTTAGCAACTTCTTGTTGTTGTCCAACCCTTTCATCCTTGCTTACCTTCCTTTTGGGCTTATGAGCATCTTTGGTATCTTTAAAAATCTAGTTTCTTCCGGTCACTTTTTGTTAAGACCTTTACTTGATTTTTAGTTTCGTTTTAAGATTGTTGAATGACTCTCATCAAGCATGAGAAAAATAAGTACAAATAGAGTTGCATCTATTTCAACATAACTATCGTTAAGAAAGGGAAAAACAAATACAAATAGAGTTGCATCTATGTCGACCATTCACGTTCTCCTAGTAAGGTATAGTGCATATTTGTTGTCTATTTCTGAAGATCTTATTGGGAGATCGTAGAGATCGACCAAATAAGAATCTGAAGATTCCAGAAGATCAATAAAATCACGAAGATATCATAATATTTTAGATTAGGATATTCACCATTATCTCTAAATATATTGTTTAGATTTAGTTTTATCTTAATTAGGAAATTAGATTTATTTATTCATCTATAAATACCATTGCATATTGTAACTTATTTCTTATGAGAGTCTATTATAATTCTTCCTAAACACTTTTGTGTTCTTCTTACTCTCATCAAACTTATCATGGTATCAGAGCCAAGATCCAACCCTACATGATTAAAGTTTTTCTATCTTCCGCTTACAAAAAAAAAAAACCAACGAGTAAGATTTTATTGTCAAGAGAATCATTCTTTTATCATCTTTCTTTAACTTTGGTTTTGCTTCTTTCGATCTTTGTTAATTCGTTGGAACTTTTATACGTTTTGATCCTTTCAAAAAAAAAGTTGTTAGTGTTTCGTCAGTTTAATTGTTCTATTTTGGTGAGATACGTTTTACTTTTTTTTAAAAAAGTGATAGTGTTCAAACGTGTGTTGAACGAGATTTTTTCGAATAAAAGAGATATGATCTCTACGTTAGACACCAGTTTGGTGATGAACATGAATCAGTATAGATTCGTTCAATATTGTTATTTGATCTCGCAATTGCGAGTTATTTTTGAGTTTTATCATGGTGATGTGTTTCCACCGATAAAAATTCGATGGCTAATAGTTTTAGTCACTTTGACTCTACAATGGAGTATAAATATTGTTGNGGCCGGGTTTGTAGCCAAATTGACCCTACGACCGGGTATAAACGTCGATATTGACAACTTGGTGTTCAAGTTGATTTGACTCGCCGGCCGAGTATAACACTGCAATGATGATCTGACGGCTGGATATGAAGCCGCTATTTTGAAGATTTGTCCAATCTCAC
>OVBE01006499.1:240-19792 GCA_900406425.1 Iberis pinnata | reverse complement strand
TTACGTTAATTACATATCCGAAAAATATCCGATACATCCGAAATATATATACAAAAAGGAAAAAAATTCTCGTCCAAAAAATACGGGTTTCCACAGCGTCAAAGTCCCAAGATCATGGAATACAATGCATCTTAAGGCATACTTTTAATTTTAAAGTATAACATAGCATTGTAACCAAGTTCGTGATGGCATTTCGGTTTTCTATTGACATCAATAAAGAAGCATTTTGAGTTTTGAATTTTGTGCTTATATGATAAAAAGGGGAGCTCGGACCGTACTCACAGAAAGGACGCGAGTCGAGCATCGAAAAAGCTAAATCAAGGCTAAGTCTAAAAGCTAAATTAAAAAGATAAGACCAAAAGCTAAAATAAAAGCTAAAATAAAAGCTAAAACAAAAAGCTTAAATAAAAGCTAAATCAAAGCTAAGTCGAAAAAGTAAATTAAAAAGTTAAGACAAAAAGCTAAACTAGAAGGTAAAACAAAAGCTAAATAAAAGCTAAGTTAAAAGCTAAAAACTAAATAAAAACAAAGCTAAAAGCTAAGTTAAAAACGAGTTCTTAAGTCAAAATCATGCGCTCAAAAAACTAAAATGACCTAGAAATGAACTCGAATCTAAAATCGATAAAAGGTGTAAGGTCTAAGGGCCGGACTACGAAGACATAGTCTAAAGTAAGCTCAAGCAACGTTGGAAAGAGAAAAAGAGTATTAAGGGCATTCACTTAAAATAATACAAAGAAGTGGTAACCAATCCAAAGCATTATGTGAATGGATTAAAGTTTGGTTAAGTCGTGTTGAGAATGAATGAAAAAGCTGAAATTCAAAGAGACATAGATAAAATTCGCCAAAATAAATAAATCCATAACAATGCAAAAGCATCAGGCCATCCTGAGCAACATATGACAAAGTCTAAAAATGATAAAATAGACTTCGGGTAATCCCGATCAAAGGTTAAAAGCATACAAAATCGAAAGCAATAAAACGATCCTATGTCTGCGCGGGATCCTTCTTAGTGGTAGTACAAATCTCCTATATTATCTCATCCATCTTGGGTCCAATGTTGGACCCAAACTCATCAATAAGCGTCACTGCATCAGCCGAAGTGAGAGCTAGGCCATCAACTGCCGCGCCTGAATGTGGAACAATCGAAACCCTATCGGGTGGGAAAAGCGGAGTAACAACGAGATATGAATGCTGAGCCTCGGGAGCTGGGGGCAGAGACGGTGATCCTAAAATAAGTATCACATATCCCTCTAAGTCAGAGGCAGGATCTTCACAGCGGCTTTGGCGGACGCCTTCTTCTCATCCTCAGTATCAGCAATAAGGACCTTAAGCTCCAACTTGAGATCCAGAATCTCACCCTTGGTAATATCTGCAAGGAGCTCAAGGTTGGCACTAACCTCACAGAAATATACCAAAGACTCACAGGCGACATCCCGAGCTGCGAGGTGAAGTCTCACCTGCTTTATCCCATCTCGAACCATCCCGAAGCAGCTTTCTTTGCTTCCTCTTAAGCTCGCGCTGAGTCATTTTCTCGAGAACTTATCAGCGCTTTGAGGCGAGCCTCAGCTTCCCGAGACGAGATGTGATATCAACTTTAACAGCCAAAAGTGCTTCCTTTTCTGGGAAGTATGCAAAGGAATCAGATCTCGCCACCTTGAATAACTCGTCGATCTTCCCTCACGTCCATCGCAGCAGTCTCTGCGATCTCCAAGCGCGTCGGAGCTCCCTCAGTTCTGTAGTAAGTGAAGCAATATAATCGTCGATAGCTTTCAAATCGGATCCATCCTTGGCTATGGCAAGCTGACGACAAAAAATGTTGAGAGCGATATTGTACCAGTCTAAAGACTGCATACAACAAAAGGGAGGAAAGCCTGTCAACACTCAATAAAATGTAGAAAAAATAAAAGTTATATTTTGCTTACCTTGCCGATACTCTTGGAGTACTTATTGTAATTCTCATGAATCTTGTCTGGGAGATCCTGAAGTGTCGAATCCTGCAACCCTCGAAGCGGAAATGACGAAAGAGGTAAGACGATGAGTCTAAATCTGAAATGATCGGTTTGTTCAAGTTGTACTCGAACTCACAGTCATACTTATGCCTTTTCCATCACCTTTCCTTTTTCCGAGAGCTTTCTCTTCAGAGACCCTTGCAAAGAGGGAGGGCAATGACAGGCCAACGATCGGGTTTGGCAAGAGCCAAGCGATCAGCTGGCACCGCTGGAGCCTTCCCGGCTCTCTTTGTCCCTTTATCTGAGAGGACATAAAGAGAGGTAGAAGGGGTGGAAGAGGCGGCTGGGATAGCGCTGGAGGCGACAAGTGGTGCCTCACATCGTGTCGGTGCACCAACTGTCTAAGCAGTCAAACTCTTAGCTTTTCTTGTGGCACGGTAAAAAGGCATCTTGGTGTACTGAATATTGTCAAGAGCTGGAAACAAGAAGGTATGCCAACAATAAGAAACAAGTAAAGAATCAAAGGATAATTACTATGTATGAAAAGGGACTAACCAACAAGTTCTTCGGGATGTAGAAAAGAGCGCTGAGAGCCGACGAAGTGTCTGAGGCGTTATGAGGATTCAAATATCCTCTCTGGAGTGAACGTTTTCCAAGCGCACTTTACGTTGCGGCTAACAGCTAGTAAACATATGAGCTCGGATGAGAGCGTAGCCTTGCTTCCTTTCTTCTGAAGCAGCACTGCACAAAAAAGACAAGTGTTAGAAAATAAATAAGTAAAGCACATTCAAAAACAAATACAAAGAGCCTAAACTTGCTCTGTTAACCAGGTTCGAAAGACATAACCGCTAAATGGGAAAAAAGACTGAAGGTTCACTGGGAAATAAAAGAAGGTTTCCCTCGAATCCTCATCTTTCTTGGGGAGTCTAGAAAGGACACCACATAGAGGGTTTAACATCAATAGAAAAACCAGGTTTCTTGTAAACTCCTCTCACTGACTCAAGACGAGCGAGGGACTGAATATCAAGATCGAAACCAGTTTCCTCAACAAGGGTTCGCAAGCCTACCATAGTGCGAATAAAGTGTGGACAAAGCTGAGGTAAAGCGAGTCCAAGAGAATGCATGAAGCGGATAAGAAGCTCGGGCAGAGGGAAAGAAAGCCCACATTCCCTAAAATAAACCTCATACGCACAGCAAAAACCATATCTATGTATCTCCGGGTTCTCTAAAGGAGACAGAAAGATAAGCTCAACATCTCTCTGCATATGATAGTCGTTCCGTAATCCTAATAGTCTTTTCAGAATAACCTGGAACAAGGATGAGGGCCGAAGAAAGGAGACTGAGCTGGCGTATCGAAAGGTGCCGACCTCAGCTCGGGCAAGAGACTGGGCGCATAATCCAGCTCAAGAGAAGATACAGTTCAGCTCGGATTGAAGAGATGAGCTCTATGCGTCCTGATTCGGGATAAGCGCCCAACTTATAGCTTGGCTCGAGCATTGGAGGCTCAAGAAACAGGACCAGCTCTCGGGTCGGCTCGAGAGCGAGTGAGTGATGAACCGAGAGCGAGTGAGTGATGAACCGGCTCGAGAAAGATTGTCAGCTCGGGAAAACAGGAGCCTAGAGGAGATCCCAGCCCGGGAAAAGCCCACGTCAACTTGTAAGTGAGGATAATTTTGCAGTTCGACTCGGGGGATTAAGCACCCGTCTCAGGGCCATCTGGCTCAAAGGAAAAACGCTCCAGCTCGGGGGGTAGGAGGACTCGTGCATCTCGGGAGGCTGTCCGGCTTGGGGAGAACCTTCCTTAGGAGCGCGTTTGGCTCGGCGAGCACCTAACTTGGGAGGGCACTTAGCTCAAGAGCACCTGGCTTAGGGGAAACACGAACAGACGGTGCAGAGCAGGTGCTCGGCTCTGATGGAGAAGAGCGCAGCTCGAAGATGTGTTGGGCGTGGTCCATCCCGAGAGGAGGCAGACCCACGTCGCTTGGCTCGGCCGCGCAGATCAGCTCAAAGGGAAGAGAAGAATCCATCGATGGGAAGGGAGAAGAAAAGAGAAGAAATGAGAAGAAAAAATGCGCAGAGGAAAAAGAAAGGAGAAAAAAGTGATAAGGGACTTTTCTCCCAAATAAGAACAATAATAAATAATAAAATGGAAAAGATAAAAAAAAAAGAATGAAAACTCTCTTTACCAACAAAAAAAAAAGATCAAAAGAATGATTTCTAAAGTTTTTAGAAACTTGTTGTAAAAATGAAACTTTTAAAGAACAATGAAGAATAAGAGAACAAATTATGAATTTGATCCTTAGAAGATGAAAATGGGCACTCAAAAGGTGGTTTCTCTGGGCAAAAGAAACCATAAAATGGATTCAAACGGTAAAATCAAAACAAGATTCTATAGAAAACTCAATAACACAGAAGAATTCAGAGAGAACACAAAATCAAGGAAGAAGTTGAGAGAATTATGAGAACAAAGTTTACCTTGAAGTCTTCTTAAGGAAGAATGAATGAGGAATTGTAGAAGAAAAAATAATGAGCTAGGAAGCGGGCTTAAATAAGAATCTTGCAGAGAGTTTATTTGGGCAAGAAATTAATGAGCTCAGATTTCTGCCCAGACAAGACTGATTTACGGAAGATCCTGATTTCCGAAAATTGATCTAATAGCCCTAATCACAGACTCTTGAATTTTTGTAATGGAAACTTCCATTACAGGATTGGGGAGGGGGGAAATGTGGGAGTATAAAATCACTCCGGTTGGATCTTCTGATATTCACGCGGCTCATTCTGTAGACCCAAGATTATTCTGTATAGCTTAGCTCATTCCAGAGAGCCGAGCTTGTTTAAGAGAGACGAGCCAAGTGAAGAGCTGATGTGAGTGGAGAGTCGAGTCGCGTGGAGAGCCGAGGTGAGGGGATAGCCGAACCGCATGGAAAACTGAATCACATGGAAGCCAAGGCAAATGGAGAGCCGAGCCGTATGGAGAGCCGAGCCGCATGGAGAGCCGAGGCGAGTGGAAATCCAAGCCTATCAGATGCGCGTAGAAGGAAGTCAACGCTCTCGGGGTTGACCGCCACGAATCTCGCCAAATTAATGGCGAGATCGTCAATTACAAAATCAAATTCAAAGAGAGAATATGCATATTTATTTAATGGCATTAAAGAGAGCCCATTAATGCGTCGATGGTATAAATAGGAGAGAGAGAGAGAGAGCTCAAGAGAAGGGGTTCCAAAAAATTTCATTGTGAAAACTCTAAGAGAATTTTGTAATAGAGAGAGTTGATCAATAAAACACATTTTCGCAAATACTTTACATTTTCTTTGATATTTTAGTGTGAGAGATTCTGCTCTCACACTAGCCAAAAATAGAGGACTGAAAGAAAACAAGCTCAAGTGCAACAAACGAACATTAACCAAATGGATAATAACCAGAAACGAAACCATCCACTAGCCTAAACCAAACTCAATGAACCTGAACAAAAGACAGTGATGAAGCCTAAACCCTAACTACCACCTAGAGGAGAGCAGGCGAGAGGACACTGACTCGAAAGACGAACCCGAAAATGACTCGCGTAGAGAAAAATATGAAAAGGCCCAAAGAGTTATGCGCCTGGAAAATACATTGAGTAACACAGAGCCGCTAAAAAGGTCATTCACAATAGAGAACCCGCACCATCAACAAGAGCCCAACGACCCCATCCATGGCCTAGAAAGCTCTAACGACTAAAAATGTATGAGACAACTAAAGCACACCGAGAATGTTCGTTAAGCTTCCAAACACTACAATAATACCAAGTTAAAGCAAAGAGAGAGACGAATGAAGAAAAGTTGACTAAATTTTTTTTGTCAAAATCACAACGGATCGTCTTAGTAACTCAAATTCTATAAATAAGAGAAAATGAATTTGCGTTTGTGTTTGAGAAAAGTAAGCGTTACATACTAGAGAAACATTTAATAAAAAGAAAGTAAAAATTATATATGATTATAAAAGATGAGTGCTGTTTTTATTTGACACGTGTCCATATCAATTTTGAACACAAGCACATCAAATTTGTGTTTACAGTCCTGATATTAATATAAAAGTTTCACTTCTATTTTTCCAAAGTGTTTTAAGGAAGCCAATACAAATAATCTTTAATCAAATGATTTTTGTTAAGACATAAGGAGAATTAAAGAATAAGAGAATAAACAATTAACCACAAACCCAACGAGTAAATCTAGTTCCAGTCTTTAGAAAAAAAATTAATATTACCTAGTTTGAAACATACTCAAAAGAATGAAAGTCCAAAAATAAACCGAAATAATCTTAATCAAGTGGCCGTAAGCGAAAAAGTTTAAGTCTTTTAATTATAATTTATTTTTATTTTAAAATAATTCACACTTGAACTTGTCGAAATTTTAAACTACTGGTAAATATTAATTTAAATTACCATACAATTTCTGAGTATAATATTCTTATAACGTTTCATGTTACCTAAATATAAGAATTTGCAGGTTATGAACTTTCCCTCTTAGTTCATCCACTGGATTTCGTTATGCATATCCACTGCTACTTTCTCAATCTCTGTTAATGGCGATCCCACAAGATATTTTCCCAGTTCAAGAGGCAATCGACAAGGTTGTGCACTTCTCCCTTACCTCTATGTGATTTCTAACAATGTTCTTTCCAAATTTCTTGATGCAACGGCCTCTGCGGGCCAATTTGGGTACCATCCACGATGTCACGGCATGGGTCTCACACATCTATGCTTCGCGGACGATATTATCGTCTTCTCTAATGGGCGACCATCTTCCTTGTTGGGCATCTTACAGGTAGTGGACAAATTCGGACTTGCCTCGGGTCTACATGTCAATCTTCAGAAGTCCTTTATCTTCATCGCTGGCCAGCCCCACCCTCTTCTCCCGCCGCTCATCGCACAACTTGGATTCACACAGGAGGTGTTACCTGTTCGATATTTGGGGCTCCCATTAACAACCAAACGCATAACACGCACGGAATACTTACCGATAGTTGACCGAATTCGTGCTTGTATATCTACTTGGTCAACGGATTTACTCTCTTTTGCAGAACAATTACAAATCATTGAGTCTGTCATTATTAGTATGGTTAACTTCTGGCAATCTGCTTTTCGCCTACCAAAGAGATGCCTTCGCGAGATCAATAGCCTCTGTAGTAACTTCCTATGGTCCAGGTCCCCTACCAATCACCACATGGCTAAAGTTTCTTGGGATGATGTTTGTAAACCACTAAATGCAAGCGGCTTGGGTCTTAGACGTTTAGAAGACACATCCATTGTATTCTCTCTATTTCTCATTTGGCGTCTCCATGCTCCTAACCGGTCACTATGGGCTAACTGGATACATCGATACCTATTACGGAACTCTACTTTTTGGGATCTGTCTCTCCCTAATCGTGGCTCTTGGATATGGCGGAAACTCTTACAACTTCATCCCACTACTTCCCGGTTTCTACAGAAACGTCTTGGGAATGGACATCACACTTCTTTCTGGTATGAGTCTTGGTCCCATATTGGTATTTCAAGTGATATTGTAGGTCCGTCGGGATTTAGGAAGGTGAATATTCCACGCAACGACACCATAGCTGATGCGGTATCACACCACCGATGGTCTTTCCGACGTTCCCAAAATCCGACCCTCCGGGACTTGCACGATCAACTTCTACTCATACCACCTCCTCACCATAGCATGAATATGGATCAGCCACTTTGGAATCATGGGAGTGAATTCAAAGATTGGTTCTCCGCTGCAAACACTTGGAAATAACTAAGTCTTTCTCACCCTACGTTACCATGGTCTCACACTATTTGGTTTGCCCAATCTGTACCCAGATTGGCTTTCATTTCTTGGCTTGCGGTCTTTGATAGGCTAGCCACAGGGAGACCGATGCGCACCTGGAGAAGATATCAACCATGTGTTCTTGGCGGGGAACCAGATGAAACTCGGGATCATATGTTCTTTGCTTGCCCTTACACATATACTCTCTGGTCTGACTTAGTCCGACCGCTTCTTCGTCACTGCCTTACTCTAGATTGGTCAGCTACGCTTCGAGCTCTTCGTCATTCATCACATTCCCGAAAAGATGTAGCTCTTCTCAGACTTTGCTTTCAAACCACAGTCTACCATATCTGGCGAGAAAGAAACGCCAGAATCCATGATACACCTCCAGTCTCCTGTACTCACCTACGGATTCGCATTGTTTGAGTCATCACTGATCGGTTGATTAGTCTCCATTACACACCGACATCTCCTTACCATACTCTTCGGGCTCGTTGGCTTCTCATTCATCCCTAGATGTTCGGACATTGCTATCTTTTACTCATTGGATCGTTCTTAGGTTGGGGTCGACCATTTGTACTCATTTTCCTGCTTCTAGTTTTATCTCACATGGTTTTCTAGATTCAGGTTTTTACGAGGCAAACCAAGACCACACCACCACCTAAGTCATCCGTGGCCAGCCACTTCCGTTTTGTAACAGTTTTTTGGCTTTTCTTTTTTCTCATTTGATTCATTTCTATGTAAATAATACTCTTTTAGTTTCTGGTCAATAAATTTAATATTTCATAAAAAAAATATAGAATATGGAAGAAAATTTAAAAACCCAAGAAAGATATGTTAGTTGTCACCACTAAATTTGAAATAAAAAAAACTAACGTATTTGTTTTGATTTTTGTTAATAAAATTGTCATAGATCATGAATAGTTTCTAAATAATTGTAAATTTTAATTTAAATTTATAATTCTTTTTTTTTTTTGTAGTTGGAACATTTTGATCTTTGGTGTTTATTTTCACATCTTTTCTTAATATATCGCAAATGTGAGAATAGTTCTCATTTGCGATATTGACATTCAAGCAGAGTTCTGTTGGAGGATTTAACGATTTAATGTGAGGCCATGGAAGGTGTCCTAAGCAGGACATCGTGACATATTAAGTGGGAAGAAGACATGGCAGGTGATCACCAAAATCGGAATCACAGGTGGCAAGGAACAACCGACCACCTAATGATGAAAAGTATACCAAATCTGACAACGAGATCATAGTGGTTGGCATGCTAAATAATATGGGAAGAATGATCAAATGCTCGTCAAATATGAAAAATCTCTATTGAACATGGTTTTGAAGCATGTTTAGACCTTATATTATGGCTTGTCTTTATACATAATAATATTAGTTATGACACTTTTAGATTGCATTTAGATTAATTTCCGCATCAGAGATTCTAAAATGAGTCTAGAATGTATATAGGTTGTTTTGTTCTTTTTGTAGGTGTGTTTAATTACTATTGGAGCCACAATGAGCTTGAAGAAAAATTGGTGCATGAAAGGTGTTGGCAATAGTGTTGGCAGCCGATTTTGAAGCCTTAAAGAGAAGATATATTGTCTTAAGAACCAATGGCTCTCACTGCCGAGAACTCCATGTATGTTTTTCCTTACATAGTTTCAATTCTTTTTTAAGAAAAAATATTATTTCTAAAACTTTTTATTGATCTAAAAAAACTCTTTTTATAGATCAATATATACATATATATATACATATATATATATATATTATATAGAGAAATTCTTTGGAATCCATCAAAAGAATTTCAAATTTCAAAAATACCACGCACTCCCAAAAGTTCCAAAAATACCACACACTCTCAAATGTTCCAAAAATATCACAAACATAAAAAGTGAATTTTAAGGGTTTAAAATTTAAAATTTTGGGTTTTGATTCAGTAAATAGAGTTTAGGGTTTAGTTTTGAAGGGGTAGGATTTGATTTTGGGGTTTTAGGGGTTTAAATTTGAAGTTTTAAAACTATTTCAAATTTTGTGATATTTTAAAAACTTTTGGGAGTGTGGTATTTTTGGAATAAACTTAGTTTTTTGTGGTATTTTGAAAATTATATATATACATTCCAAAATATTAATAAAGAAACATTCCCAAAAATTTCAAGTAAATACAAATTACCTTATGAGATTCCCGCTTTTCACGCTCATTTGCTTCGGTCTTGTCTTTTCTCTATTTCCTCTTCTTATTCTTCATCCAATTCGATTTCCATCTAAATTTAAATTAGAATTGTGATATGAATTATTTATTTTATAACAAATAATTATTTCTGTGAATTCCATTATCCTCATTTTTTTCTTCGGATCTGTAAGTTTCTAGTTTTTTAATTTTGTAGACAAAGGTTTTTAATTCTTTTGAACGTTATTTGGTATTGATGCTAAAAGTTATGTTGAACATTTAAAGAAAAAGTTTTTGTGAATATGTTGCTAAATGAAAAATTTTGATGTGAAAAGAAGAAAATATTGTGGTTTGCATAATCTAATTTGGAATGGCCAATTGATGTATACGTAAAAAGGCGAAGAAATTGATTGTGCAACAATAATGGAGAAGAAAGGAGAAATTGCAGAGATGAATGAAAAAGAAGAAATGGGGTGTATAGATAAATCAATGAAAAATGGAGAAAAAATAATGGATGAAAAATCAGAATCTGGATGGACAGAGAAAGCAACAGCCATCAAGAACTTTGTTAGCGTGAATGCGGTCCATACATTTATCCGCCGTTTATCCGGAAAGTTAAACAGCGATGTTGATAAAGAATCCATTTGGAATCCTCTAAGCTATTTGAAGATGAATATTATGGAAGCAACATTGGAGCGTATAGTTATGAAGGGTAGGATTATACTTTATACAAGACTAGGTTGTGAGGAATGTAGAGAATGTAGGTTATTTTTGCATGAAAAGAAACTAAGATATGTAGAGATTAATATCGATATCTACCCAACCAGAAAGCTCGAATTGGAAAAGATTAGTGGGTCTTCTTCATATGTTCCTAAGGTGTTATTCAATGAAGAATTAGTTGGGAGTTATAAAGAGCTTAAGGATTTGGATGAATCTGGAGAACTTGAAGAGAAGATCAAATATCTGATACTCCAAGCACCCAACAGAGAAGCTCCTTTACCACCTTTTTCAGGTGAAGATGATGCTTCAACTAAAGCTCCTCTTGATGAACTAGCTTTAATAGTTCTCAAGATGAAGCCTTCTATTGTTAAGGATAGGTTCTATAAGATACGAAGGTTTAAGAATAGTTTCTTAGGCTCAGAAGCTGTGGATTTCTTATCGGCAGATCAACATCTAGAAAGACAAGGGGTAAGAGATTTGTTGTTGTTGTTGTTGTTAATTCGATCTAAGACAATAAAAGTGACAACCATTGGTGATTTATAAACTCATCTTTTGTTATATAGGCAATTGAAGTTGCTCGAAAGCTTGCAAGCCATCTCTTCTTTCAACATGTTCTAGAGTATGTTTTTTTTGTTTTCTACTTTCACTTATGATTTTGAATTATTTTTGACAATCCTATAATATTTCTCTTAATTAACTAACTAGTGAGAATATGTTTGAGGATGGGAATCACTTGTATCGATTTTTGGATGATGACCCTGTTGTGTCATCTCAATGCCACAACATCCCAAGAGGAATAATTGAGTTTAAGCCAAGGCCAATTGTAGAAATTGCATCTAGACTTAGACTTATATATCAAGCAATCCTTGAAGCTTACACTTCACCAGATGGAAAACATGTGGACTATAGAAGCCTACATGGGAGTGAAGAATTTGCAAGGTACAAATAATAATAATAATAATGATATATATAAATGAAACTCTTGTTTTGACTCTGATTTAATTTTGAAGGTACTTACGAATAATCCAAGAACTCCATAGAGTAGAGCTTGAAGATATGCAGAGAGAGGAAAAACTTGCCTTTTTCATAAACCTTTATAACATGATGGCTATACATGCAATACTTGTATGGGGACATCCACCAGGACCACTTGAACGAACAAAAATGTTTGGAGACTTCAAGTATGTTATTGGAGGCAACACTTACTCGCTCTCCGCTATTCATAATGGGATTTTGAGAGGTAACCAAAGACCGCCTTACAATCTTATGAAGCCTTTTGGTGCAAAGGATAAACGCTCCAAGGTAATTGTTTGTTTGGCTTGCTTAATTGTTGATTCAACTTATGTGATTGATTTTTGATATTATTCTATCTTTAGGTTGCTCTGCCTTATGTAGAGCCTTTGAGTCATTTTGCTCTAGTTTTTGGCACTCGGTCTGGACCACCTCTTAGATGGTTCTCTCCTAAAGAGATCGATAAAGAACTCTTGGACGCAGCTAAGGATTTCTTAAGAGGAGGTGGACTCATAGTTGATCTCAATTCCAAGGTTGCATACATCAGCAAAATCTTAAATTGGTATGGAGTTGATTTTGGAAACAGCCAAGAGGAAGTTTTGAAGCACGCATCAACCTTTTTAGACCCACATCTTTCTCAAGCTTTGTTGGACTTGCTAGTTGATACACAATTTAGAGTTGTCTACCAATCATATGATTGGGGGCTTAACAATTAAAACAATCCATACTCAACTAATCTATAACAACAACCAGTTGCGTTATATCATTACTACAACAACATTATTCAAAACTTCAAATCTGCATCTCTATTCTACTCGCACAAAATAAAGTCTTAAGCACTTTCGGTGTCACATAAAACATGTAGAAATACATCAGATAATATTATACGTGACCAAAAATTTTTAAAAAGAGAAAATTGCCATTTAATTTGTGAAATTATCCGAAAACGCCAAATTAACCTTAAATTATCACGAAAGTCAAATTAAACCCAACTATATTTGACTAAGCCAAAATAATATCATTATTTTGTCGACTAAGCTAAATTAGATGACGTTATCTCAGTTAAGGGACGTCTGTTAGTTTCCCATTAACCTAAACGATGTCGTTTTCAAATTATAACAAACGACGTCATTTTGTCAATAAAGATGCCAGAAAAAACCCGAACTTTCAAATTTAGGCCATAAAAACCTCCAACTTTTTATTAGGCCATTTTAATCTCAAACTTTATAACATAGGCCATTTTAATCTTAAATTATGATTGACCGACTAGAATTAGACTCCAAATTACTCAACTGTTAATTCTTTTTAACACCGTCAAACTTAAAGTTTTTTCATCTTTAACGGAGGCATGACCATGTAAAATGTAAGGTCTATAAGATGTGCAATAGTAAAAGCTTCTTCAGACACATTTTTTATAGCTTATATTGGTTTTGTTGTGATGTACAATAGCAAAAGCTTCTTCATACACATATTTTATCTTTCTTAATTCTCATTATTCAAAAATTATTAAATTGTCAGTAAACTTTATTCATAACATGGAGATTACAATTTAAGCAAAAAATTTCTTTCAAATCGTATGAAGATACTTATAATTAAGAATAATCAAAAGATGAATGTGATAATATTGAAAATCAGAGATTATCAAGAGAACATAAAGGATATGATAAATAAGAAGAAATGAGAGAAGAATGAGAAGAAATAGGAGGTTGGAGATGAACAAAGGATGAAAAGATTTAGTAGATTAGAGACGCTACCCTTATAATTTCATATATGATCATTCGATGTCGTTTACAGAGCTAGAGATACGATTAAATATACTAAGACAAAGGTAATATTGTATATTGAGCTTCCCTTTTCTATGCTCAATCACGTAAGCCCAACCAAGCCCACATCTTCTCTCTGAGTCATATTAGAATGTTGAATGCACTTATCTATTAATTAATTCAGTATGACATGTCTAATGGCCACGGGAGACTAAATAATATTACAACTCTGAAGAATTGTTAGAGTCTAATTCGGCTCGGTCAATCATAGTTTAGGATTAAAATGGCATATGTTAGAAAGTTTGAGATTAAAATGGCCTAATAAAAAGTTGATGGTTTTTATGTCTTAAATTTGAAATTTCGGGTTTTTTCTGGCATTTTTCTTGACAAAATGATGTCGTTTGTTATAATTTGAAAACGACGTCGTTTAGGGTTAACGAGAAACTAACGGACGTCCGTTAACAGAAATAACGTAATATCTAATTTGGCTTAGTCAAAAAATAATGATATTATTTTGGCTTAGTCAAACATAGTTGGAGTTTAATTTGGCTTTCATGAAAATTCAAGGTTATTTTGGTGTTATCGAGTAACTTCACAAATTAAATGACCATTTTTCCTTTAAAAAAAATCTATCGTAATGATGCAATTGAATTAGACTAGAAGAATGACAAGGTACTTAATCATATGCTATTTCACAATACAAAAACATAACTAACCAAGCTGAACCTACTAGATCATATCTCCTCACTTTTATTACAAACCAAGACCTCAAGATCTAGAAAATTGGGAAATAGACATGAGAGAATATATTGGAATAACGTTAAGGCGAGAGGCTAAAAGTGCTGAAAGAGCCATCTCCAAATGTTTCAGTGGCATTCTTTTGAGAAGTTCCAAAGTTGTCTCTATATTTCAACACAAGTTGTCTCCTAATTGCTCTCTTCACCAAGAATAAATCTTCTACTATAAGTAAATAATTATACACTTAGGTTTTAAACTAAATATAAAAATTACACATGCACAACAAACATTTTAACACCCCGGTATATAAAAGAATAGTGATGCATTACAGAAGCTTAAGAGAATTGATTTGCCTACCTATGTCACCAAAGTACATTTATCTTTTCAATCACCGATCTAGAGAGAACTTCACAGCTAAGCGTGCTTATGCTGGAGCAATCTAAGGATGGGTGACCTTTCGGAAAAGTATTAGTGGGATCGTGCGAGTGAGGACAAAGTATGTTGAAAGATCGCGTGTGATCTACATGCTCAGCAAACAAGTCTCTAAAGCCTCCCAAAATAGCACACTGTTAGAGAATAGTGGGGCCCACGGGCCGAGAGAGTCGGAGACCACATGGGGTCGCTAGAGATGCTATAAACATAGTAGTATTTAAGGGTTCGAATAGTGAAAAAGGGTTCAAATTCATATAAACATTATGCATAGGTTTTCAATTAGAAAATGACTAAAAAGTAACAAATTGTTTGTTTTAAATTTATAACCAACCAGTAATTTAAACGATTAATTAAAAGACGTTAGACACTAGAAAAATCCACAAGTGGTCAAGATTAAAAAATCATATCATCATCAAATGAAATTATTCTAAACTCAAATCACAATTCTAGATCAATCTCCTTACGAGGTAGCAGACTCGTATGCTGAAAACAAGAAAAACTAATTCTCGTTGAATTAAGTTGAGTTAAGCATGCATTACAAATTAATTTTGATAAGTTTATAGAACGTAATAACATCTACTCCTATGGGTTAAGG
Organism: Iberis pinnata; assembly: GCA_900406425.1. Taxonomy (NCBI): domain Eukaryota; kingdom Viridiplantae; phylum Streptophyta; class Magnoliopsida; order Brassicales; family Brassicaceae; genus Iberis; species Iberis pinnata. The sequence goes on along the minus strand of OVBE01006499.1, from coordinate 4,628 downwards.
AAATTCTCTTCATATAGGTTGTTTAAGGTTTCGAAAACAAATCTCTTTGTATTTATCAATCTAGTATCTAGAAACCTTGGAGTTGTTTCGAAAACAACCTCTACTTTTTACTCCAAAATGGAGTCACTCCATTTTGGAGTTGGTTTTGCTCTAACCCTACTCCATTTTTGGGTGTAACTCCATTTTGGAGTGGAAAATAAAGTAAAAAATGGAGTCATGAGTAACTTTTACTCCATAAATGGAGTAATCCTATTTTTATACTCTATTTTGGAGTGAAAAATGGAATAGGGTTGGAGCATATTTTACTCCAAACTCCATATTCCACTCCAAAATGGAGTTTAGTATAAAAAATGGAATAGGGTTGGAGATGTTCTAATTCAAGTATCTATACTATATAAAAGAGCATTTTAAAGCACTTGAGAGTGTCTACCTCAGCCATTAAGTTTCTTATTCAAGCCAATTAAATGATGCCACCTGTAATTGATGAGATTATTTTTTGGTGCCCTACAATTTCTTCTAAATAGTCGTTCCAGTTTTGCACTCTTTCGCTTCCATTAAGTTCAGTTACAAAACCTCTAATTTCCTCCTTAGTTAATGCTTAACATGTTTTTCTTCCATCTGCTTGATTAGGAGCAAGAAGATAATCTTCGTCGATCTCACTGTCGTCTGCTTCGTTGGTTTTTCCGATCATATGCGATACAACATGTGTTGTGTTCTTTTGTTTCTAAAGTTTTTACAAGAGGACCGAGTCGTTCACAAACGTCAGTTATATTTTGTTATGTGGATCCCCTTTCATGTTTACACAAAACCCCGGATGACCTCCTCTCACTGATCTTTTGTTTATTTTTATCACATCATGTATGGTGTAAGTCCATTCTTAATGTTTGAAAGTATAATTTTCTATGGGTTCTTTTTTTCTGTTTCCAGTGTAGGTTGAAGCAACATACATCTTTTTCAATGATAAAGCTGTTCCAATTAGAAGACACAAGTTTGAGGAGAATAGCCTATCATGGGATGATGTTTTCCATCTAACCCAATTTTAATATCAAAACCATAGAACCATATTGTAGGTTTAGACAGTCATTTGTTTCAAGTTCAGTTTTATACAACAAGCTTTACTTGCTAAATGTCTTTAATTTACTCACCAAAACTATTAAGTTTTTTCTTAGTTGTTAAGTTTATATTGTTGTTGTCAGATAAAGTTATAAATTGTTAAAAGATGGCAATGATGTTCAAGAAGGTCTTAAGTCTAGATCTATTATTGTTCTTGGTGTTATGCATGTATAAATATGCTTTGATAGGGAAATAATATTTGATTGTTGGTTAGTTATACTGACTTTTCTTATCATTAGCTTGAGATCAATATGTTAACCAAATTATTACCTAGACACCTCACATATTTGTCTTAAATGGAATTTGATATCCATTTACACAAAAGATGAAATCTGGTTTAAGACATTTTCTATTGTATTTTACTCTTTAGCCTTCATTTTAAATGGATGTTTTAAGGAGCTCAACATATAGACTGTAAAGTTGTTGGAACTGTGTAAATATATGTCCACAGATACATACTCAATTCAAAGTACTGATTATGTTAACTTAGCAAACCGTTTGGAATTTGAACAGAGGATACATGTCTTCTGAGTATGCATGGCCATGGATTTTCTCAGATAATCAGACATATACGCTTTCAGAGTTCTACAGTTAGAAATCATAAGTGGGAAGAAGATCTCCAGCTTTAGCTATGAAAAGGAAGAAAAACACTTCTTGAATTTGTAATAAAATTTTATCTATCCTCTTAGTGTTCCAAATTACAATATTTATGATGTTAATTATATATCTTGGCTCGAGACTGGTGGATTGGATCTATTGGATGAAGATATCATCAGCTCGTGTTCTAAAGTTGAAGTTTCTCAGTGTGTTCAGATTGGTCTACTCTGCAACCAACAACAAGTTAGTGACAGACCAAACATTGCACAAGTAGTGTCCATGATCACAAGTGAAGCAGATCTTCCGAGACCAAACCAACCAGTATTTGCAATGCAGTTGGATTAAATTCACCCTATGAATTTGTGATTTGAAGTCCATAAAAGCAAAACACTTGGCACTTACAAGTCAAGTAATCGAAGGTGATACGTTTCAACTTTTTCTAACTGTTTCAGTCATTATGTGTTGTATTAATGCCTTCACATGATTTCGTTTCTTATATAAAAGTGTTTTACATCCATATATTTATTTATCCACCTTTTTTTTTCCAAAATATGAGCTTGATAATGGTGATTATTTTAATTGTTGGGGTTCTTTTTTGTACATGTCAATATTCTTGGATCTAAGCTGAACACTTTAGTCAGTTAGTCTCCATGTTAAAGCACGCTTAAGATTGTAAAACGTAGCTGGAATTGAAACATTTATAATATGCTTGAAAAGAAAATACTTATAACAATGGACAAAGAAAAATTTTGGAATCCAAAAGAGTTTTTTGACTAACACTTTCCAATCACCACACAATTCTGAAATGTAGGAAGAACATTTTAGATGTAAGTCATCATAGTCTACATGACTCAACAAACAAATATAAATGTAAGTAAAACATTACCATTTTTACTTTCTTAACTTATTAACACGAACCTACATATTATGTTTTCTCAGTTTTATTTCCTATATCACACAACTAGAATAAAAAAACAAGATGGTCTTGGAACCGCAATCACACATTTTTTTCTCCTATTAAAACTTGGCATAGGTGAAGAACATAAAATGAAGTTTAAATGAGAATTTAGTTAGAGTAAAATAATAGTATTCTATTATTTCATTCAAATCAAGTCAATTTAATCTATTTTTTAAAAGAAAATGTTAATATTTTCCATATTTAAAAGTTACAAAGTAAAACAAATATTGATAATGTAATTGTGCCTATAAATTAAACACATAATTGTGACAAAAAATTAAACATATATGATGTCTCTGCATAATGCAATTTACTGTTATTTTAGTAGTTTTTAGAAGCCATTTACTGTTATTTTAGGATCATTTAGATGTGAACATGTTGCATTTACATGACTTTACTAGTAAGTTTGCATCTTCAGGAAATTCTGCATTAGCACTTGCATACATATGCATTTTGGAGTTTTTAAAGGGCTTTCAGGAGTTTCCAGAACATTAAGGCAAATTTGGAGAAGGTAAGAAAAATGCACGGAATAGGATAAAATCAATGTTAGCTCAAGTCGGATTCGACCAAAACTCATGCCGCACCTAAGCCAAATGTCTCGGTTATGCAAAGCCACTTTAACTCATTTGCTCGAGCCAAGGAAGTTGAGTTCTCATCGAGCCGGAAAAATTGGTGGCCGAGCCACTTTACTTGTTTGCTCGAGCCAAGGAAGTCAATTACATCGAGCCGCTCCATCTTCACGTCGTCGAGCCAACAACTCTTCACATCGAGCCAAAGAATCCTTGACGTCGAGCCATCAACATTTCTCGTCGAGCCAACTTCTCCCACTCAACATCAAGCCGGCAACTTCCTTTACCTCAAGCCAAGAAGAACCTTCGTCGAGCCATCTCCAACTTACATCGAGCCGCAATTCCACCCTTCACGCCGAGCCGACAACTTTACATCGAGCCATCCCTCTTTCTCGTCGAGCCAACAATTCCCTCATTACATCGAGCCGCATCATTCCCCTTACATCGAGCCAACTCCAAAACCTCGAGCCAACAACTTCTTTCATCGAGCCAACAACTTCACACATCGAGCCGACAACTTATTCCCACACATCGAGCCATTCCTCTTTTACATCGAGCCAATGACAACTTTCATCGAGCCAACACTTCTTTTAAATCGAGCCAACTTTTTGTCTTCATCGAGCCATGCCGTGATCTGAACGAGCTAACACGTCGAGCCAGCATCACGTTGATCACTTGAGCATTTCCACCTGGAATGAGCATATCACCAACTCTATCTGAGAAAGTTTCAGAACATTCCTGCACAAACCAAATTTAAAGATCAAGGCCAATCATTACGTTTTGTCTTTTACTATTTTTAGGGTTTTTTCTGAAACACTATATAAATCCCAAAAACGCCTCTTTTAGTGAAGCTTTATTTTTGCCATTTTAGGTTTGAGTCTTAGGTTTATTTTCTCTCTTTGTTCTTGATGATGTTCTTCATGTTGAAACTATGATTTCTTATAAAATCTTGTTTAGCCTTTTATTTCTTCATTTTCTTGTTTAGTTTAAGGTTGTTATCCATCTTGTGCTTGCTGATCTTTGATTTCCATCTTTAATCACGTTTTTACCTTGATCTTAATTTATGGGTTTTGAGTTCTGTTCATCATTTTGCTCTGTTTTTCTGGGTTTTAGGTTCTGTTTCATCATTTGCTCTGTTTTTCTGGGTTGAA
>OVBE01006498.1:0-19794 GCA_900406425.1 Iberis pinnata | reverse complement strand
ATATATAACTTGTTGGTCTAGAAAAAGTTATATAACCATACTTGTTTCCATATTGGATAACTTTTATAAAACTCTGAAAAAGAAAAAATGATATATATAAATATAATGTGAATAAGATAAGGTCAGAGTATAGTCAAAACATTCTACAACTTGAGAGAAAACTCTAAAGGCTATCTAAAACCCATGAGTCGTGCGCATGCTAAAGCCTAACATGAACAAAATATCATACTTACTTTTTTATGACTGCTTAAAGTTACTCATCTTCCACTTTTTATATTTCATTCAAAAATAATATATTTATCATAAAGTAACTAAAAATCAGACTCGAATATCAATATGCAATATAGATTATCAGCTTTTTTAAAAAAGAAAAAAAAAAGGAAATAGCATTGACAGGTTTATCCATTAAAGTTGTTTAAAGTTGACAGGTTTCTTAATAGACAATAAAAGGAGAATAATATATATATAAAAAATGAAATATTTCACAAAGTGTAGAACTGGATATTCGGTTAGTTCGGTTTATTCGGTTTGGTTTATTCGATTTTTGGTTTTTTTTTGTTTTTTTTGGCCGAATTGAACAGAACTAAAGTTTAGTTCGGTTCGGCATTCGGTTTATTCGGTTCAGTTTTTCGTTTTGAAGTTCGGTTTGTTCGGTTCAAAATTTTTAATTTCGGTTTTAATTTTCGATTTTTATCGGTTTTTCCTGGTTTTTTCGAGGTTTTTTGTTTTTTTGGGTTTTTCCAATTTATTTTAACTAGTTCAGTTCGGTTCGATCGGTTCGGTTAATTTCATTTAAAAATATCGTTGAACCAAACTAAACCAAAAACCGAACTAAAATAAAATTTGTGCCGGATTTAACCAAACTAACCGAATAAACCAAACCAAATTAACCGAACTAAATTCGGTTCGTTTCAGTTTATTCAGTTCGATTAAAATGCCCAGACCTAACAAAGAGTTAGGCTAAAAAAAGACAATTCCGCAAAAATAATTATGATATTGAAAAACAAATATTTATAGTAATTAATAATTTTTAAATATTGTTCTAATAAACGTTTTTTTAAAAAAAGTTTTGTCATCTTAGATTTTTTACATAGATAAAAGATAATATTTTCATAAAAATAATATTAAATATTCTTAATTAACTAATTTAAAAAGTATTGCAATTAATTTACTGGTTAACAGATTAAACTTAATCAATTTTTGTATTAAAAATTAAAATGATATTTTTGTAATAAAATATATTTAAAACGATAATTTTTTAAAAAGGAAGAGAGTAATGTTTAAAGTATTTACTTTGATTTTTTTAAAAGTTTTGTTAAATAGGTAAACGAAAGCGTGAGAAAGTCAGTAAGTAAATAAATGATGTAAACAGGCACTGAAGTTACACTTCGAGAGCAGTCGTGGCCAGCTCATTCACCTTTCTCTTTTAAATTACTTTATTATGTTTCAACTCTAACTTTTTTTTTTAGTAAACAACTTTAACTTTTTCATTTGTATTTATTTTCGAAAACGTGAAGCATTGTTGATATTATGTAGAGACATCCCGAACATTGTTAAACTTTGCCTTCCATTTAATTTTTACTACTTTTTCTTCCTTTTTTTCTAATTAAATTTTACTATTTTAGTTATGCTGTTTAAGGACCATATAACAAACTTGACAGTTTATAAAAGTATCGCAAATTTAACAAAATTTTATTTAGTCAAATTTAAAAGATATTAAGAAAACATGTAAATTTGAGGTTTTGGAAGAAAATATGATGGATATAAAAAATTTTAAGGATTAAAAATACAAACCTATTTGAGAAAACATGTTATGCTTAGAGACATTTTATCCAAACAATATAAATTTTATAATCCATTGATTCCATCATTTAAGCGATTTGATGTTATTGGTATAACTAGGACTGGGATTTTGAACCGACCCAAAAATTCCGAACCGAATTATATTTTAATAACTGAACGGCACAAAAAAAATTCAGTTTCGGTAACCAAACCGAACCGAGAAACCAAAATAACCGAATAAACAAAAAAAGCGAACCGAATAAACTGAAAAACCCGAAAAACCCCGAAAAATAACCAAAACTTAACCGAAAAATAACCGAATAAACCGAACTTCAAAACCAAAAACCGAACCGAACCAAACCGAAATTTTATTCGGTTCAATTCGGCACAAAATCCAAAAACCGAAAAAACAAAAAAAACCGACCCGAATTGAACTGATTAAACCGAATTTCCAGCCCTAGGTATAACATTACCCAACTACTGCAATATTATTGATAATTAACCTGTTCCATAATTTTGTTTGCTTTTTGTAACATAGATTTAGTTTTTTAAAAAATACTCTAGAGAAGTAGTACAAAGTAAAAAAAAAAATTATTGGCCAAAAACTATAAGAAATAATGAACAAACTGAATTACATTTAACACTAAGTAAATGGTTTAATATTAAATGAAAAACCATTAACACTAGTCACTAAACATACTATTCACATCTACATACTTACATAATAGATGTTTAGGTTTTGAGTCCAAATCCAAAGGGAAAAAGAGGATCATATTTCTTGTCACCAAGATTCATAGGAAGTTGAGACACATTCTTCATCCACGTACGAGGCAACTTCCCTGTGAAAGGATAATCTCCAAACATAACATCAGAGACTCCTTTTCCTTCAGTTCCTGGAAGCCAAGCAACTACAAGAGCATCAATCATGTTAAGGTAAGGCTCGATGACAAGTGGACGTCCTGTGATTAGAACCACTACACACTTCTTTCCTTTAACACATGTGTGTTTGATAGTATCTGGACCTGGTGCAGCTATGTTTAGTGTATTACTATCTCCTTGTGTCTCTGAGTATGGATGTTCACCTACCACTACAATTGAGTAGGCTGCATCGGCATGAGTCTTTGATGTATCTTCCTTTGGATTTTCCACGTACACAACTTCTGTGCTTGGATCTACTGTTTGCTTTATTCCTTCCAATATTGTAGTTCCTAAACAACATTTCAATTAGAATAACTATAGGTAATATTGAACATGCGGGCGGTCGCACTCCCCGCCCCTTATATGAGCTGTTTCTGGGACGATTCATGTGAGATTCAATATTACCTGTAGTTTTACCGGCAGGGAGTTTCCAGAGTTCCTGGGTTTTGCTACGTGTGATATTTTCACCGGTGCCATTGAAGCCTTGCCAAGCGAGAGTAAAGCCACCGCATTGCCAACCCATGTCATTTGCATGGCGACCAGCGACAACGATCTTTTTCACCTTTTTCGGGAGCGGAAGAACTTTATCGTTGTTCTTTAGTAGCACCAATGATTTTCTCACTGCCTCTCTTGCCACTTTTCTATGCTCCTACAACGTTAATCCGTTCTCCTATATGAGCCGCTACTGGTTGTAATTTGTAGACTCATAAATTGTTTTTGCATAATCAATAAAAGATTGAGGTGTGTTTGAAATTACCTCGGATCCAAACTTGGCGTCAAGGGTTTCATCTGCTAATGGTTTCTCAAAGAGACCCATAGAGAATTTGACTCTCAAAACTCTTCGAACAGCATCATCTATACGTCTCATAGGAATGTATTTATCATTCACTAACTTTGTCAATTTTTCCAAGAACTCTTTATATTCATAAGGAACCATAACCACATCAATGCCAGCATTAATAGAAGTTTCAATAGAGTAAGTGTAGTTTGCTTTGGGTGGAGTGGTGATCCTATCAATGCCAAGCCAATCAGAGACAACAAATCCTTTGAATTTGAGAGTGTCCTTGAGGTATTCAGTTAGCATTTTGCGGTTTGCATGCATTTTAACACCGTTAAGACTAGAGTAAGAAGCCATGATTGTTGCGATTCCTTTCTTTACCGCGGTCTCAAATGGAGGCGTATGAATACTATTGAGAGTAGCTTTATCAGCCACTGTGTTGTTCTCATTGATTCCACCAGTTGTTCCTCCATCTCCTACAAAATGTTTGGCACAACCAGCCACATTGGTCCTAACCACACACACATTTTCACATTAATTAGTTAGCAAAATTATTGCACAACCAAGAGGAGTTCAGACTTTCGGTCCTAATCTCTTCTTAGGTCCAAAACTAGTCTTTGATAACACCTAATAACATGGTTTAAAGCATCCCTCCCATTAGAAATCGAACTAGGGACCTCATGGAACCAACTCCAAGAGGAGTTAGTTAACCAAGAGGAATTCGGACCTTTGGCCCTAATCTTTTCCTAGGTCCAAAACCAGTCTTTGCTAATACCTAAGAAATTGAACTAGGGACCTCATGGAACCAACTTCTGAGGTTAAACCACTAGACCAACGCACTATTATTGATGCATTTTTTCTTAGTTTATGTAGTTTTAAAATGATCTATGATTTGAATATATACATATATGCAAATTCCAAATTACTAGATAGAAAAGGAAATAGAATGACATACTTGAGATCATCAAGATAAGGAGCATTTCCTTGTAAACCATCAATGATACTTTTTGTCATCATACTCACAACTTTAGGATCTTCACTATAGCTCTCATAACATCTTCCCCATCTTGGATCTCTGCAAACCTATATTCCATTCAATTTATCTACCATGCATGGTTACTTTTAATTGAACACTATATATATATATATATTATTTTTTTTTCAATTGTATAATTAATCTTAAATAAATAAATACCGCAACACAAGGAGCAAAAGATTGTGTGATTCCTGTTGCTCTTACTTCAAGTGCAGTTATAGCTCCAATCTTTTTAACAAGTTCAGGATCCCTACAATAATACATACAAGACTAATTAATTACTAACATAATTTTACATCTATCCAGTGCCCGGTTTTAAGATATTTGATGCTTAAAAGTGATGATAAAATTAATGGTTTTTTAACCATATACATTTAATAAATGGGGATCGAACCCGTCCCATTCCAAGTAATCCTCATAGAGGATCATGAATCCTGATTATAGATTAAGGCACCTGATTTTTAAGGAATCCTAATTTTTTTAAAGAATCATGATTTCTTAAGGAATCCTGAATCCTAATTATAAATTAAGGAATCCTGATTTTTAAGGAATCCTAATTTTTTAAGGAATCCTGAATCCTGATTATAAATTAAGGAATCCTAATTTTTTAATGCTCTTAAAATTTATATAAATTATGCGTCTGAAATCATTGCTTCTCCAGCTTTCCATCAGGACCGACTTTGCATCTATCTATCTGTTATAATAATAGTATTACCTAGTGGCACCAAGACCGACATTATGAGGAAAAATGGTGGCATTAATAAAAGTACTGTGGCCATGAACTGCATCAACAGCATAAATTATAGGGATTCCAAGTCTAGTTGATAGACTTAGTTTCTGCATTGTATTGGCTGTGATGATCCTCTTTAGTGGACCTGATCCAGTATCATGTGGACTGCTCAAAACACTTCCGATCATATACTTTTTGAAGATTTCTTCTCCACCAGAACTAGTTGGATTAAATGTGAAGTTGAATCGATCAATTTGACACATTTGGCCAAGTTTTTCAGGTAATGTCATTTTTGATAACAAGTCATTTACTCTTTCTTCAACCGCCACTTTTGGATCTTTATATTTTATGTATTCTCCTGTGGCACTCACTACCATTAATTTCACTATTATTGCCATTGTCATGTAAAATCTCTTAACCTTGTATGCCATTTTTGGAAGGATTCACATTTTTAAGGAAAATTAAGAAGAATTTATAGAAACTTTTTTTAATCTTTCAACGGTAAAGTATTTATTGCCACTTATTAATTTGGATGAAGATAGATGCTTTGAGCTTATTGTTACAAAGTATCTACACCGTCTAATTTTTATTTTATTTTTGTCAACCACACATTTATTATTATGAAAAAATTCTTTGATTGGTAATCCGAAGAGAATAACCTACATTTTAGGATAAAATTTTAATTAGTTGTAGAGTATTTTAAATAAAATAAAATTTAATGTATTTTATTAATTGATATGCAAAAATTTTAAATAGCATTTAAGAAAATTTAAAATATCATTTAAGCTCTTTTTGGGTTTCTCGATTTGGCTGATCCAAACCCGCATTTAGGATTTTACTCGATCCAACAATATTTGGATATCAAAATTATTCAAAGTTGTTGTTAATTATTTAATTTTTATAAAAATTAATTTATTTTATTGAAAAATTATGGATTATGTAATCAATATGAAACATTTCATCATATTTGCTTTCTCTGCCCAGCCACAAACTCTGTTTGGAATCATATCAATTGGGGTGTTTTAGATTTACTAGATCCTTATATTGATATAAATGATAAATTGCTTAGTTTATTTGAGTTGTCTCCTTTCAATTATTCCCATGCATCCTCTTTGTATCCTTTCTTTGTTATATGGAGTTTATGGAAAGCTAGGAATGCTTTATGTTTCACTCAAAAGCAGGTTACTTGGGAGAATGTTCTTCATTTTGCAGGAACTAACGTTGAGAACTGGCTGGCTATGCACCCAAACATCACTCCACCATCTCATTCTTCAAGTTTGGAGGCTGCTGTTACTCGAGACACACGTTCTACATGGACAAGACCTGATCCAGGATGGGTCAAGATCAACTATGATGCAAGCTTTCAAGGCACGTTTCAGAGTTCTACGGTTGGCTGGGTGGTACGTGACGCTATTGGGATGTTCAAAGGTGCTGGTCATTCAGCTGGATTAGGTGTTAAGACAGTTTTAGAGGCTGAATTTCAAGCACTTTTGAATTCAATTCAACAAGCTTGGTCCAAAGGGTATAAAAGGGTGTTTTTGAAGGGGATAATCAAGTTCTTCATAATCTCTTACATGGCACAAGTGTTTCTTTTGAAGTAGCAAATTGGATAAGGGAGATTAATTGGCGGACATCAAGATTTGAAGAAGTGAAATTTGTTTGGATTCCAAGAAAATCCAATAGATGTGCAGATTTTTTAGCTAAGCAACAACTTACTAGTAGTTCATTATATTCATTTTACTCTAAACCTCCTTTCTTACTTCCATCTCTTTTGTATAATGATGATACTTGTTTTAAGTAATAAAGTTCTTTTCAGTGAAAAAAAAAAAAAAGAGAACTGTTATTCCATAGTATATTTGTGTTTGTTATAACAATTAAATTTTATAATTACTTTTCTATAAGAGAGAGTATTCTAAGTAAATATTTTGGTATTTTTTTAATGTATAATATATGAATGACTCATATTATTTCAATATAATTAGAAGTAACGAATAATAATTTATCACTCAAATCCGAATGAGTTTTAACTACCAATCATTTATTATGTTAATTTGTCACATAATAAACACACAATTTAAAAGGTTATATGCAAGCAAATTGTTCGAGTCTACAAAGTAGAAACCAATAAAAAAAATTAGCCATGTTCGATCAAATTAGTTGAATATGATACTAAATGAATTTCAGCAATCCTGATCTCCAAATTTCTCTACTTTTTTTTTGTTTCTCAAAGACATAAATATAATTGATCTCAAGATGACCCATCATTGTTAGTTATATACACAAGTAAAAACTATACATTGGATCATAGTTGGACCACTTAAGCAAATGAATACAATAAAGGAAGGAAGAGTTATTCGTTCTAAAACACAGAAGGTGGTTTCAGGCAGTTGTGATACTCAAGCTGTGACATTTCTCCCCCATTCACCGGATCATACTCGCATCTGTAGAAGCTGTTCATCATCACAACACAACTCTATTCAATTCACATACATCTAATACAAATTAAAGACCAAAATCATAAAGAATGATAAGCTTTTCTTTTACTTACCTCCCATCCATGCCAACTATAACTATGGTGTTTTTCTGATGCCCAAAGGCCACTATGTACTGTGTTCCTTCTACCAACCTGAACTGAGCCACTGACCACTCCGACCTGAAATACTTTGGCAACACTCCTAATACAAAACACAAAACAGTCATGATGATGCTTCTTATTGAATGATGTCAACACACCAGTATGCTGCTTGAGAGTATTGTACCTTTGAATAATGACAGAGACGAAGATGGGGAAGATGAGGAGGAAGAAGAACGAGTAGCAGCACGGGATGTATCTTTTACTTGAGTTCCAGAGTTTACTTTAAGACCAAATACATGGACTGTTCCTTTGTCACTTGACACAGCTAACCACTGCGCATTTGATGAGAATGCCAAACTATATATCTCCGCTCTATCTGCTCCTCTCCTTACCTGTAAAAATGTCAGCCATTATAATTGTACCATAAGCCATTACTCTACACATCAAAACTACATCTGATATTCCCTAACAAAAATAAGGATCTTGATAACCATCAAAATCTAGTCCTAATCTCCTTTGCATAATTCAATCTCAGAATCAGAAACCACAAATCAGTGCCACAATTCTTACAACAATGGAGTAAAGCTTACCTCTTGAAGCAACGTGCCATCAATGGTATTAAACACTCTAACCAGAGTACCTTTGGAGCTAGCTGTAGCTAACAAATGTCCATCTTGTGTAAGAGCAAAGCAAGCTATTCTTGAATCATGAGCCATTATGAACTTAGTTCGTTTTGAAGCATAGTGTTCAATTCGAACTTGACCTTTTTGCAAACCTGGACATACCAATACTATAGAACTAGAACCTTGAGAAACAGCACATAAGCCTTTAGGGTTCTTAAAGGTCTCAATCTGATGCATCAAATTAAGATCAGAGAAATTGTAAATAAAAATCTTCTGTTCAAGAACAACAACAATTCGATCTCTCCTAAGCCGAACTGATCTAACTTCAGATCTGAAAGATAATTCGCCTATACATCTACTCTGATGATCATCCCAGATCATAACCTTAGTAGGTGGATATTGAGGATCAGGTCCACCACCAACAAGAGCTAATATATTACATCTGAAAAGCATCTCAACCACAGCAATTCCACCACCACGATCGAAATCACGCCGGAAAATCTCTCGAAAGGGATCACAATTAAGAATCCGAAAGCCGCAATCAGTACCAACAGCGAAACAAGCTTGGTCTTGGTTAAAAGAAAGGTAAAGCAAAGTCGGAAGAGGAATCGCCGGTAAATTCAACGTAGGAGGAGGAGAAATAGGCTTGTGAATATTAACATCGTGGTTAGAATCAGGAATCCGATCAGAATTCCGATTATCTTCCTCGTGAAGACTCATGGAAGAGAAGTTATCGAGAGACTCGGTCTCTTCTCGGCGATCGCGGTGAGAGGGTAAAGAAGAGTGGATATCAGAGGGAGATGAAGAATTAGGATTTGGCCAGGAAGAAGAAAGGGAGGAGGAGACGGTGGCCATGGAAGGAGAAGAAGAAGCGTGAAGAGGAAGGAAGAAGAAGAAGAAGATGACTTCGTCCTTTGATTGTTGCCGTCGTTTCTTTCAGGCGGCTACTCTTCTTCTTATCATTAAATAAACTTAAAAATTTGGGATAATTTCAGTTATTTAAGGAACTTTTTTTTTAACTGAATCTTCTTATTTTTGGTTTTATCTTTTTACAAATTTCTTTAAAAAAAAGTCTTTTTACAAATTAAATTTATTTATTTATTTGTTAAGAGTAAGAAATTTTAAATGGTAAAAATCGATACTCTACAAATTCATATAAAAACCCTGATTCAATCTTCTTATTTTTAGTTTAATCTCTTTAGAGTTCAATTTATTAATTTATTTGTTAATAGTACAATATTTTAGATTTTAAAAAATCTTTACTTTACTATTCATATAAATATAACCCCTGATTAGATATTAATCTTTACGAAATTTGAGTGTAAAATTTTTTTATTTTACTTTATCCTAATAAGTGAAAAAATATTTCTTAATATTGACATTGAACTTCGCATATATATAATTTTTATGTTTAATTTGACTTGGTTATTAATTTATTTTTTAAGGAATTTACTCAAATCTCGCAGCTTATGTATCAAAATCTCTATTTTTATATGAAATATATTTCTTTAAATATACTGAAAAATATCTTTAAGATTTTCCATGAGTTAAAAAAATATAATAATTTTGCAGCAAGTTATAATTTTACATTAAACAAAAAAAAAACATTTTAATACAAAAAAGAGGGAAAAATCAAATAAACAAAAAAACATTTCGACGACTTATTAGTCACAAGACGTTGACTATATTAATTAAAATCCGTAATGATTCATCGGTGGATAAAGTCCCGGTGGTGGTGTATACGGCGGAGCCACCGTAGGATAAACTTCCGATGGAAATGATAAGCCAGGGAATATAGATTGAGCTACCGTTGAATACATTGTTGATGGACTTTCCGGTATATAACTCATTGGATAACCATGAGGAGGAGGAGGAGGAGGCATATACAAACCGGGGAATATATTTTCCGGCGGTGGATAAATCGGTGGCGGCTGAGAAGGAATATGACCGTAATTAAACGATCCTCCGTTTGGAAGCAACTCACTCAACACAGGCCCGTTCAAAACAGGCCGGTGCGTCTGCGTCTGCGTCTGAGTCGCTGGCTCAGGAACTGGATAGCGTGAGCAAGTGCCACCGTCTGTAACCACCACTGGACCACCAGTGAAAGAATAAGTAAAGCTAATGTCACCGTTTGGTTTGAGTTTATAAGTGACATATCTTTGACCAGTCTTATCATTTCCAAGATGATCTAAAAGCTCTTTCACCGGAACATGAACCTCGCCGATCTCTTTATCTTCTCCACATCTGATTTTGAAAGTAATCACAAGACGATTAGCTTCAGCTAAAGTTTCATCAATGGAGAATTTTAGAACATTATTATCACTCCATTTAGGAGTTGTTCCAGTGTCTTTAGCTACTTGTGTACGTTGCTCACGGTGGTTAGAAGATTTAGGATCGCCGGATAACTTGACGGCCACGAAAACATCCATTAGACGTTTGACTTTCTTAATCCCTTTTGCTGATGTCACCTTTATCTCAAGAGATCTCATTTCCATTTTGATATTTACCAAAACTAGTTTCTTTCTATGAGATTAGATATAGAGAAGTTGTAGAGAAGACTTAGAAGAAAGTCAATGACAACTGTTTAACCATCCACTAGCTAATTACACTATCCAATTAAGATTTTAAAATAATAGTTGGAAGATAATTAGTAACATGAAAGAAGGAGAATGTGTCTAATGAAGGACCAAAAGGCATATTATAACTCAGTCAAAGGTATAGGCAATTTGAAAAAGCAATCAAATCAAGTTTGACAAAACCTCTTGATTCTGGATTAGTGATGACTATGATTGCTCTTAGTTTAACGTTGTTCCTCTTTGTATATTCTGTTTCTTCGTTGAAACTATATTGAAGACTAAATGCACAGAGCTATATTCATAGAGAAGATGTGTTTCAATCTTCAAGATTGTAACAATAAGAGAGACAATCGACTTAGTGAATTCTACTTGTGAAATTCAAATTTATGAAATCTTCAAGATGGTCTCAAATGATCCGAACAATTCGGGTTTATCCAATTATAAAACCCGAATCATCCTCGTTTAATGGGCCTTTCATTAATAAGCTTTATGGGCCCAATGTACAATTTAACATTCATGTAGCAAATTGTACTCGTAATTGTTTTAGTGGACCATTTTACCGAATCTTGTTGTTATCAAATCCCGTTTTCATTAGTTTTTCTTTTAAAAATATATATATGTTTTTTTTTACGACAAAATAATTTTATTAAATGCAAAGAAAATTCATTATTACAAAAATCATTCAAAAACTTCGAAAAACAAATTATAACCTCAGCAAAAAATGAATCATATATTGAAGACCGATATACAAAAAGAAATGCTCTTGAACGATGTTTCTTATTAAAGTAAATCTTATTCGCTAATATGTCATAAATTATGTTATTTGTCTTCTTCGTATCCAGTTTCACTTTGCAACAATTTGTATGTTTTTCCGGCATAATTAATAATTTCCAAATTAATGAAAGTTAATTGCTTCAGTTACAAGTCGTCCGGGAAAAACATTTGAGAAAAAGAAAAAAAAGCAATTATTATGTTATCAGGAATCCAAAAAGTTAGGCAAAACACGTTTTAACGTAATTTGTGTTCGAAGAAAATAATTATATGTTCTCTTATTGATTCTAAATACTTTATGGAATTTTAGATTTTAGATATAATTTTTTAATGTAAAAAAATTTAAAAACGAACGTCGAAATCACTCAAAGCTCCCACCAATTTGGCTATGAGTGATAAGTTAGGGTTTGGCATTGACTTTGTTTACCTAACGAACCTATCACGTTACAATATTAAATATATTTACAACAATGGTTTTATAAAATTATTACTATAATCTTATTCTTTAATATATTGTTGCAAATAATGGATAAAAGTAACAACATTTAATGTCCGATTCTGAAGGGAAAGTCCAAAGAAAATAAATAAATAAACTATCATTTAATTAGGATACAATAGGGTGTAAAAAGAAGAAAAAGATACAATAGGGTATTATCGTAATAAACGTAAATAACAAGCCTTGATTTGTAATACTTCTTGTATTTAAATATATCAAATCTCGATTCGCTTTTCACTCTTGTTCAAGTTTGACTCAGTTCCCGGCGAGTTCGACTCGGAAATAATTTTTTTCTGATTGATTGATTGATTGATTTCGATTGTAGATCTAGAAATCTCGTGGCTGTTTTCTCCGATTCAATTTTGAGTTAGGAGACGACGAGATGGCGAGTGAGCTAATCAATCGACGTCACGAGGCGGATCAACCCGCCGCCGATGCTTACTATCCAAGACCTAACAAACCGTGGTTCTCCGTAACTCGTCCGATGCGTTACATGCTTCGAGAACAGAGATTTCTCTTTGTTCTCGTCGGCATTGCAATCGCGACATTGCTCTTCACAATTTTCCCTACCTCTACTCAATCCATCGCTTATTCCGATCCGTTTTCCAGTTACGGAATCAGGACCGAAGAATCATACATACCGGCGTTACAAGCACAGAGGAAACCTAGCATCGAGTACCTGAACCGGATCGGAGCAACCGGCGGGAAAATTCCACTCGGATTGAAACGTAAAGGATTAAGAGTCGTTGTAACAGGTGGTGCAGGATTCGTTGGATCTCATCTAGTAGATCGTTTGATGGAAAGAGGAGATACAGTGATAGTCGTAGACAATTTCTTCACAGGTCGAAAAGAAAACGTGATGCATCATTTCGGTAATCCAAATTTTGAAATGATCCGTCACGATGTTGTTGAGCCGATTCTTCTTGAAGTTGATCAGATCTATCATTTAGCATGTCCTGCTTCTCCTGTTCACTACAAATTCAATCCTGTCAAGACTATCATATCCTTTTAAACTTTCAGATTCTCAGTTTATGTATTTTGTTTATACGTAGTAGAATCGTATTGTTGTTTGTTCCTTGACTTGATTGAAGGATGATACAAGACGAATGTAGTTGGAACATTGAACATGCTTGGTTTAGCTAAACGAGTTGGAGCTAGATTTCTTCTTACGAGCACCAGTGAGGTTTATGGAGATCCTCTGCAACATCCTCAGGTCGAGACTTACTGGGGAAACGTTAATCCTATTGGTAAATTTTCCATAAACCCATTTACGAGCTTCTATGTCTTTTGTGCTTTTGAACTTTCTTCGGAAAATGCGCACGTTAGTGACAAACAGGTGTTCTATGGTGCGCCTCAATCCATTTAACCGTAAAAAACGGATCTTTCTGATAATGCGACTTTGAAACGTGTCTTTACCTTAGACGTAGCTTCCACATTCAAATTACAGAGCTTTAAATGATTTGCTTTTACTGTCACTGTAATTTTACCGACACGTGAATGTGTTTTGATTGATGACTGATTGAGGGTTGTAATGGTGTAAACAGGTGTTCGTAGTTGCTACGATGAAGGAAAGCGTACGGCAGAGACACTAACCATGGACTATCACCGTGGTGCCAATGTTGAGGTTGGTTTCATTTTCATGAGAAAGAAGAGATAGAAAGAGGAGGGAGAGATTCGATGACTGAGTTTGTGTGTTGCTCACAGGTCAGGATTGCTAGGATCTTCAACACTTATGGTCCAAGAATGTGCATAGATGATGGACGTGTTGTCAGCAACTTCGTGGCACAGGTTAGTTAATAATCTAACAATAAATGACTAAAGAATGGTTAAGAGTCGTGATGGTTTGAATTAAATAATTGAATAGGCACTAAGGAAAGAACCATTGACTGTGTATGGTGATGGGAAGCAGACTCGAAGTTTCCAATATGTCTCTGATCTTGTAAGCCATCTTCTTTTTCTCCCTTAAAGAACAGTCAATATAGTACTACAAAATCGTCAAATAAGCTCACACAAGACCCAAAACTATTGAGAGACATCAGACAGTCCCCACTTAAGCAATTTATGACAAAGGACAATATAGGGCCTCAAATTCATTTCCCCATCGTCCTAGTAATTTTGTAGTTTCAGTCTGAATTTTTTTTTGTGTGATGCATAAAGGTGGAAGGTTTAATGAGACTGATGGAAGGAGAACATGTCGGACCATTTAACCTCGGTAACCCTGGTGAATTCACTATGCTCGAGCTAGCAAAGGTTTCTTTCTATAACTCTTTTCGATTTCCTTATATTGAGTTCCTTTGGTTCTAGTATTTTGATATGGTTTGGGATTATGTTGTAAGGTGGTTCAAGAGACTATTGACCCGAACGCAAACATAGAGTTTAGACCAAACACAGAAGATGATCCTCACAAGAGAAAGCCTGACATTACCAGAGCCAAAGAGCTATTAGGTTGGGAACCAAAAGTCTCTCTTCGTCAAGGACTTCCTTTAATGGTTAAAGACTTTCGTCAACGTGTGTTTGGTGACCAAAAGGAAGGCTCATCCATGGCTGCAACCACCACCACCAAGAAAACATCAGCTTGAAGCTCACTATTGGTTTCTAAAACTTTTGTTTTTGCATTTTTCAACTTTATATAATATTTGAGTAAACGTAGAGTAAGAGTTTGGTACCTCACAATTCATGATTCATGAACCTCAGAAAACTTTTGTCTTTTGCAATTACAAAATTTAGTTATACATTAACAGAAGTTTAAAGACTCATAATCTCTGTATCACTTGGGATTCCTGAGAACAATAATGACAGAGTCTCCACGAAGAAACATCTTACTAATGAACCTGTCTCTATTAACAGGAAGAGCTTTCTTCTTTCCTTTTCCAGTTTTAGGAACCTAATCAAAACCAGAGAAGCATCTATGTAAGAAGAGGAAATATGGCAGATCTTTCTTTCGATTGAAAATGGATATAAGAGTTGAACCTCAGTCCACATTTCTCTGACATTTTCAAGAACCATGTTGCAATGTCTGTCAAAGGCTCTTACTCGACCAAGAAGTTTCCGATTGTTGCGGCAATTGATCAAAACTTGAGTGTTATTCTTAACACTCATCATTAGAACAGAGAGTGGACCAGTGTTGAATTCCTCTTCCTCAGTCTTTGCCTGCTTATAAAACATGAAGCATGAGAACACCAATATGTATAATAAGATAATTATTAAAGTCTCTATTCAGTAGCACAACCACCATTATATAGACAAACAACATGTCTTCCAAATTGAGAATCCGTAATATCGAATGAAATAACAATTGCTCAAGTAAAAGAGCTTAAAAACGCGAAACTAAAGCTACAATTTCAGCTTAAAAAAGCAAATGAGTAAGTTAGTAACAAAAGAGATAGATAGAGAGGATTTACTGACGTTGGTGGTATCCTCTTCCATTGGTCTACTGAAAGACGAAACAAACAAAAGAAAAGAACAATGAGAGATCAAATACTGGATATGAATGATAAAATATATGAATACCTCATGTCGACTTGATTGCTTGACAAATTTCACCGATGAGAAAATTAGGGTTTTACCAGCGAAAATCTGGCAGGAATAAGGAAGAAACGAGGAGAGTCAAAGAGAGAACTCTGGCCGTTTAAGAATCATATTATTGGGCCTTAAGAGTCCAATTCATATTGTTTTCATTTTGGGTCTAAGCCTTGGTACCAATCTACCATTACATATATAAAAAATATTCTTCTATTTATTTTAATAAAAACTTAATATGATATGCAATATCACTCTCTTGTATATATATTCATCAATCATAAAAAGAAAAAAGAATTACTAAATAGATGCTCACTATGAGCATTCTTAAAAATACCACTTCTTTGTTGTCATTGCCTTCACCTCCTCTTTCTATCGAGTTGATAATCGTATTGTTTATCCTTGGAGGAGGAAGTGGAATTTTGTTCAAAAATACCTCTTCAATAGAAATCCGATGAACTTGAGGAGGAGGATCGTTCAGATCTTCAGGAAAAATCGGATTAGACATGACGATATCCCCCATTATGTTGGAGGATTGTGTGTTTCTTCTCGCTTTCCGGATTGAGCGTTCTAAATTCAAGAGATCTGCACTACTGGGACTGAGTAATTCTTTGGATTTTTTAGATCTTCGAATCGTTCACCTGTAAAGAAAAGAATAAAGAAACGCGATGAGTACTGTAAAAGAAAAATTTATAGATTAAACTCTACAAAAAACTTAAGAAGCACAATTGGTCTCCGACAACAGCGCCAAAAACTTGATACACTCATGTTTTAACCCAAATATATTCACTGCAAGTGCACAGAAAACACAATAAAATCGGAGGAATCGAATCCACAGAGACCAAGAACGTACGACTCTCAGTTTAAAATCGAATTAAGCTAAGAACAGATAAAATAGTGGTTGTGATTAGAAAATGGCAATAACGATAAAATAAAAACGGTTGTAAAACAAATAACGAAAGCGCAAGGCTTTAGAGAATTCCACAGGTACTCAGGTTAAAAGCCAAGGTTAACATGCATGATTTTCTTTGAATAGTTTTCAACTAAAAAGACAACAATAGACTAATCTTCTCCCGAAGTATTAGATTCCTATGTTTAAATCATTAAAGCCAAACTCTCTCCATATTTAAATGATTAATCAAACATGCATTATAATTCAATTTCGATAAGTTCATAAGCCCCTAAGAAAATACTTCCTCAAGCAAAGACACTTATTCATCTAGACTAGATCAGACTTCTAAACCAAATCCCTTTGAATTTATAATTCTAATATCAATGAACTAGTTAGCTACTCTAATTCATGCATTATGAACAAATCTAGAGTAAGAACCTAACAAATTCAATTCATTATATCAAACACTAACAATCAATTTGGTTTCCTTGGAAACCCCTAAAACCTAACAAATAAACTACTCAAACATGATAATGAAAGCAAAAATCATAGATAAAGTAAACATTGCAGAATTCAAAAACCAAATTGTATATAAAATTGATTAGAGTTCATAAATCTTCTCAAATACAAAAGTAGATCTCTTCTCTTTAAGAAAGCTCTGAAAAATAAAAATAAGCAATAATGGAAAATAAAACAAGCCAAAAGGTTTTTATAGTCTAAAATAAAAAGAACATAAAAACCAATAATAAGTCTTGAGGACGAATGCATCTTTTTGCTTGAATTCATTTTTGCTCGTGTAAAGGGATCGATCTATATGTGCTTCAAAGGGATCGATCGATCCAGGTGGGATCGATCGATCGATTTTCCATAAATTTTCCAGGGACTTGGATCGATCGATCTCCTCATGTGTGCAGGTCTGGATCGTTCATTCTTCAGCCTGGATCAACCCTTCCATCTTCATTAAGTCCGTTTGCACCAGAATTCTTCTGAAAACCATCATTTTCACTCCAGAACGTCCAAACACCTAAAATTCTGAAAACATGTCAAAAACACTCAGATGATGCCAAATAACAGGTATAAACACCCACTATAAGGCATTAAAAATGAGTAATATCAAGTGAACCCAAACCCAAAATTTTAAATTCTAAACCCTTAAAATCCACTTTTTATGTTTGTGGTATTTTTGGAACATTTGAGAGTGTGTGGTATTTTTGGAATTTTTTGGAAAGTGTGGTAGTTTTGGAATTTGAACTTCTTTTAATGGTGTTTCAAGGAATTCCTCTTATAAAAATGGGTAATTACACTACAAGAATGCAACTTATGACTAAAAAATCCGACGAGAAATGTAGTCAGAAATATCACCTACGACTTTCCGACTAAATGTTGACTAAAGTAAAACTTTGTCGGAAAAGTGGTTGGTCGGAAAATTGTCGGGCAATATTTTCGACCAACTACTGACTATTTTGCTTTTTCAAACAAATATTATTTGGTCGCAATCTAGTCGGAAAAGTGATTGGATCGGAAAATAGTCGAACACTCTTTCCGATCAATTCTCGACTATTTCATTTTTTTCTTAAAAAATAATACTTGGTCACAATTTAGTCGGAAAAGTGATTTGGTCGGAAATTAGTCGGAGACTATTCCCGACCAACTACCGACTAATAAGAAAAAAAAATAATTAATTCATCGCAATAGAGTCTGAAAAAAAAAGAAAAAAATGGCTCAAATTTGGTCAGAAATTCGTCGGTTATTTAGTCAGTAATTTGTCTCAAACTTATAGATAAGTGTTCGGACAGTATTCTTTATATGCACACCTTCTCCTTCTTCCAAAACATTTGCTCAAAACACACCAAATATTTATAAAAATCTCTTCTTCAAATATTTTTAAGATTCATGAGTGGATGTATAATCGCATACATGAAGAGACGGAAGAAATAAAAAAGGAGTTCAAAATCGGCTTAATTGAATTTATGCAATTTGCTACAAATCAGGAAATTTCACGTGAATCTGGTAAGATGTTTTGTCCATGTATTAAATGTCATAATGAAAAGTTTATAAACTTAGAAAATGTTTGGAAGCATTGTTATTGGTGTGGTTTTACACTTGGATACTTTGTGTGGTTTTCCCACAGAGAAGATTTTAGTTCGTTGCAAAGAACATGTGAAAGTAATCGGAGAAGAAGAGTTTCAGAAGAAAGTGGTCCGAATATAAATGTCGAAGAATCTACTCAACCAATGATAGAAGACAATATTGTCCAAATGGTGAATGATGTATATATTGGGAATCACCAACAAGGGAGGACAAGGGCTTTACTTATGATTATTAGAGGTTTTTAGTGGATCTACAGTTAAGATTTTTGAGTATCTCAAATTAAAACTTCAGCAGAGGATATATAGCTGGTTTATCAAATTTCTTTCTCATGCAAGGAAGCATAATCATATCAATTCTGTGGCCAATGCAATGTCGATATATGCAATGTCAGTATTTAAACTCCCTAACACGGTTTGTAAAAGCCTATCAGCAACCATTGCTCGATTATGGTGGGAAGCTGAAGCCCATAGAAGGAAAATCCACTGGACTACAATGGAAAAGTTATGCTTACCAACTTACCTAGGTGGTTTGGAGTTCAAGGATATATCAAGTTTTAATAAAGCCTTGTTAGCTAAACAGGAGTGGAGAATTGAATCATGTCCCCAAAGTCTGGTTGCTAGGTTTCTCTAGAGTAGGTATTTTAATAAGAAGGACTTTCTCGAAGCAAAGATAAGAAGAAGACCTTCTTATGCCCGGAGAAGCATTATTCAAGGAAGACAACTTCTGATTTAGGGTTTGAAAAGGAACCTTGGGAATGGTCAATCTATTAATGTTTGGACATAGAAGTGGATTGAGAGTAATGGAGAAATGAGATACCCTCTTATCAAACAACCTATAATCAATTTAGATTTAAGAGTAAATGATCTGATAATGACAGAGACTGGACTTTGGAACATATCAATCTTAAGGGAATTGTTTTACAGGGAAGACGAGCTAGATATCCTACAAATTGTTAGAGCTCGAAGAAGATGATGAAGAGTAAAGTTGTTAGAGAGTTTGTTAAAGTG
>OVBE01006497.1:0-19799 GCA_900406425.1 Iberis pinnata | reverse complement strand
ATTCTAAAATAAGAGTAAATGACTTCTAAAAACTGCTAAAATTCAGAGACATCACTTTCTTCCATTTTTTGTACTACTTTCCCTTTTTGTTTTTTTCTTTCTTCCCACTTTTTTCCCTTTTGTTTTTCTTTTTTTAATTTGTTGGTATTGCGGCTGACTTATCTTTTTGCCATGTCTTCATCCATGTCAGCATTCATGCCCTGTCATCATCCATTGCGGATGATGATGTGGAAGGTTAAATCTGAGAGAGAGGGTGTTGAATTTTTTTTTGCATTGTAGATAGTCTTACCGATTCTTCTACGGTAATCAACTTCTCCATCTATCTTCTTCATCTTATTCTTCATCTCACACTGAGAGCTTATGGATCGGGTACTTATTGTTTCGGTAACTAGGTTAAGAAAAACATATATGTATTCGATGCCGACAGTAGAGGATGTAGAGTTCTGCTTATATATGGGAAAACAACACGCGAAGTAGTAGAAAATTTGGTATTCGATGATTACGGATTGAATGAGTCGAGGCATCATATTCAATTGAGCTACATGTTCTCGAATAAAGCTTTGAAAACAATGGCGCACGATACTCCACCAGTTTATGTCTCTAATACTCGACAGTTGCAAGGTTTTCTAAGCCTATGGAAAATCGAACATGTACGTCTTTGCATGGAGATTACGGAGAAAACAGATGGCGAAGTTAGTCCGAATGATGGAACAAGAGATAAGAGTAAAACGTTATATAGTTTTAGCTCAGAAACAGAACCATCAGACAATGAATCTAATAGCGATGATTACAGTGAGGGTTATGATGGTGTTGGTTTCGAGGAAAATGACAATGACTGCTATAGTAAAGTGGAGGGAGAAAAAGAGAAAGTAGGAGGAGAAGATGAAGTGGTCTAAGAAGATGATGAATTTGACAGCCGGTTTTATATGTTCGACGACTATGATGGTGCATCGTCTGAAGATGATAACTTCTCATATTGTGAGTCTACAGTAGAAGACGAAGATTCAACGACGCACCCTCCAAATAGGAGATCTCATAACTGGTCGATAAGCCGGTGCAATGTGAATCCAGAAGCTTTAAGGTCGGAGATGGATTTGCTACACCTTGCGGTAGAGCAACGAGAAGAGAGTAAATCCGAGTTGGTGAGACGACTGAAACTTCTTGAATTGAGTGATCAATTTGATTTTGATGTAGAAATATTTAATACCAAAATATTGGTTGTTAACTATTGGGTACCTGGATGTCCCTGGAGAGTTCTTGCTTCTAGACAAGGGGTTTTCCCGGCATTTTACGTCCGTATTTTCGATGGAAAACATACATGTTCTATAACTCAGTGTTCTATTCGATCTAAACAAGCAACACAAGATATTTTAGGACAGTTGTACAGGGACTTTCTCGACGACATTGGTCCGTCTGTTCTACCTGCGAGTGTCGGAATAGCTATAAATAAGCAGTTTTGGTATAGAGGTATTTTTTTTGGGGGGGGGGAGTCTGAGTTATATTAATGATAGACTGAGTTATATTATCTTAAATGCTGAGTTATTTTAATATAAAGGCTGAGTTATGCTTTTGATGTAACTGGCTTAATTCTATGATGCAGCTGACTTATTCGAATGGTTACGTTTTCAGTAAGCAGTTTGGTATAAATGTATTTATTTATAATGGACCGTGTTATTTTAAAGATTTGGACTGGGTTATATTATCGGTAGGCTGATATGGACCGTAATGCTGAGTTATTTTAACATAAAGGCTGAGTTACTATAATGTTAGGGTTGAGTTAAGTCTTTGATGTGACTGACTTAATTTATGATGCGGCTGACTTATTCGAATGGTCATGTGGAAATATGCCATATTGGAAAGCACATAAGATGCTAGTACATGCAAGGAAAAATTGATGGGAACACCTGAGATTGGGTTTATGAAGTTGCCTTCTTACTGATACATGATAAGAAGGGCAAACTCGAGTACATTTGCGCATCTTCAAATCGATGAGTGTGGAAGATTCATGTATGTGTTCGTTTCGTTTGGTGCGTGCATAGCTGGGTTTGATTTCATGCGCAAAGTTGTGGTCGTAGACGGTACGTTTCTTAATGGTAAATACAAAGGGACGCTTCTCACAACACTAGCTCAGGATAGTAATTTTCAGATTTTTCCAATAGCTTTCGTTGTGGTTGACACTGAACATGATGAATCGTGGGAATGGTTTTTTACGCAACTAAAAGTTTTGATTCCCGACGGGAAGGATCTTGCGATAATCTCAGATAGGCATAAGTCGATAGGGAAAGCAATTGGGAATGTGTATCCGCTGGCTTCTCGGGGAATTTGCATGTACCATTTATATAAGAACATTTTGGGACGGTACAAAGGAAAAGATATTTTTCATCTGGTGAAGAAAGAGGCAAAATGTTTTAGGTTGCCTGATTTTAATGAGATTTTCCAAGAGATTCAAGCGATTAATCATGAACTTCATGGGTACCTCCAAAGAGCTGATGTCCGACTGTGGGCGCGTGTCCATTTCCGGGGTGAAAGGTACAACTTGATGACTACGAACATAGCAGAATCAATGATCAGAGCACTGTCAGATGTTAGAGGTCTTAACATTGTTCAACTATTAGAATCGATACGAGAAATGATGACCAGATAGTTTGCTAAACGGAGAGAGGATGATGTATCGCAGCAAACCACACTTACCCGTGGTGTCGAGAAACTACTACAAGTAAGTCAACCATCACAATTAATAACTCAGCCGTCACAGTTTATATATCTGACGTAAAAGTTTATGAAAAAATTGGTTAAATGGACACTTTCTTAATAGCTAATTTGAACATAAGGGTCTTTTTAGATTCATTGGTATTTAGGTACTTTCACCATTTAATATTACTATTATATCCTCATAATTAATTTAAGACAAATCATTTATTATCATTTACATCAATAATTTAAATAATTAAATTATATAAGTATCTATTTAATAAATTAATACTTTAAAAAATTAAGGAAAGTAGAAAACTTACCTTTCTTACCTAGATAATTTAATCTTAAGTACATTTACAATACCAATTTTCGTATTCATAAATATCATTTTCATGTACAATTAATTTTCACGTGCACAACTGATCTTCACGTGCACAACTGATCTTCATGTGCATAGTTGTTATTCACGACTAGAATTTATCATTCACGTTTAAATTTTGGTGTCTCTAGTTTCTTTGAGTGTGTCACCATTAACAAACATACATGAACTTTATTATTCAAAATTTCAATCGGTGTCTCTGATTTTTTTTTAGTGTGTCACCATTCACAAACATAACAACCAAAGAAAAATATGATTCACATGAATTAAGCACGTTCACAGTTGCATGTTTTCATTCACGTGACCATCAACTGTGTACATATCACGTTGACGTGAATGTATTGTCTAAACAATTGTACCTTCACATTATATGTAAAATTTCATAATGTGGGTAATAAGATGTTTCCTTAAATGAATAGTATTAAATTCCTATGAATTTTTTACATATTTTCTATATCAAATAAAAGTTAATTATGGACATATATTTTTATATTAAATAAAAATTAATTAAAAAAATGGTATATTTCCATATTTTATTTCAAGAAAATAATTATAAATATAATTTTTAATTACATTTATATTTTTATTATGCTAATTTCGAAATTAATTATGAGGGCATTTTTGGTATATTTTTAAGTTATTTCCAAAAAACTACCTATTTAACAAATTATGTTCACTTACCAACATAATCTCCTAATTAAGTTTATAAAACCACCTGAATTACTAATTCACTCAAAATATATAATTAAACCGTAAATTAATAATAGGGTCGCGTTGATGCCGCCAAACTGTTTATGGTACAATTGATTGATAAGGCTCGCATGGAAATTAAATATGGGCAGTCTTAGCATGTTGTTAACTTGACTGCAAGAATGTGCACATGCAAGCGTTTTGAACATGATAAATTATCATGTACGCACGCAATCGTAGCTGCCGTGAAAAGTAAAGTTTGTCATATATCCACGTGTGATGATTACTATCACATCGATGATTTCGTTAAAGCATACGCTCAACTGGTTATGCCGTTTGATTCAGCGCGTGAAGTTCCATAAAACGTGGATAAACAACCATGCCTATCCCTGTTTATTCGTCAACAACTAGGAAGACCTAAAAAAAGGATGAAATATGGTTTAGAAGTTGCACTTGAGAACAAAACGTTCAAGGAAAGAACACACATTTTCTCGTTGTGGAAAGAGTGGCATAATGTGAAAACTTGTCCGATGTAAATTAACTTATGAATTTTAATGTTTTTGTGATACGAATTAGTTATGGATTAACGATGACAGAGTTCTTGTTTATCTATGGTTGTGTTACTATTAACGAATGAGTTACGAATTAGATTTAATTTTATGCAGCTGAGTTCTCGTTTAACATAATAGTTGCGTAATACTCCCTCTGTTTTTATTTGATTGATGTTTTTTAAGTTTTAAAATGATTGATTTTTTCAATTTTCTGTGCATTTTTTATTAATTAGTTACAAAGTTCAATAAGTATTAAATGAAAGTATTTGAATTATTTGATTATTATTGGTTGATTTATATGGGAAAGTATATATTTTATCAAAAAAATGTATTAACCAAAATTGATTATTTTCTTATTATGTGTGAAATTTAATCAAACAAAAACGGAGGGAGTATGACACAGTAGACATCATCTATGGTTCGACCTCGATATCGTAATATTTATATCATAGCAGCGTAATACTATGACATACTAGTAGATATCATCTAGGGTTTGACCTCGGTATCGTAATATCACATCATAGCTGCGTCAAAATAATTTTTTTGCCTCGGGTATATAAATTTCTTAATATTAGTGCTCAGTCGTATTATACACGGTTAATATATGAAACGGATAAGTTACTTTAAATGTTCATATGAATTATGAAATTTATCTTTGTGTGTGCATGACTTATGAATATGTTACATAATGACTAAGGTAAACCTCTTTATGACTTAGTCATGTTTAATCGAAGAGTAACGATTGAGTTATGCTTACTTTACGGTCGAGTTATGCTTACTATAAGAATGAGTAATGTTTGCTAAACGCCAGTCTTTCTTACTTTACGACTATTTTACCTTACGGCTGCGTTATGAATTTTAATGTTTGTGTTACGAGCAAGTAATAACCAATACGATTATGAATAACATAGACTAAGAATTTTTATGGATTATACCATATTGGGAAATAATTTTAGAAAAAATGCCATAAACCATTCAGTTTATCCCATATACCACATTGACTGTACTATTGGCAGGGGGAAACTACGGACAGGCTCCTGTGTAATTAAGAGCGAAATTGGGCGGGATTTTTAGTGTGACTTGTGCATTTAATGCACTTTATGATGAATTGATGGTTAATTAAAGGACAAAGAAAAATTAAAATTGTCTTAATTGGTTAAGGCTCGTCATTAATTTTCGGCAAGTTTCTGTTTCTTCCACCGGCGACATTGAAGAAGGTAAGGACATTATCTCACCTATTTTTTAAAAAGTAGTTTGTTATGGTTTTTTTACTTAAATCGCAAGAAAGTCGTCAGACCAAATCCAACGTGACTCTATAACGGCAAAATGTCGTGTCCCTTTTGACTTTTTCTCTCCAACGGGACGCTAGTTCTTACGCCATTATACTGTTAATCTTATTATTACTACAATACGACACTAAATATAGCGTGGTACTGTAGCAACGGCATAATTTTTGTAAAGAAACTCGATATGGAACTGATATTTTTTTGTTTTCGAGGTTTTTTGGTTATTTGGATTTTCGATCTTGTATTTTGGTTTTATGGTTCAATTCTTATTTAATATTTCTTGGTTAGTTTGGTTCGATTTAGTGAGTTATTAAATTTAGTTCAGTTTTTGATCGGTTCAGTTCCACAATAATTTTATGTTATACTATTTTAGCAGAATCGAATCAAATTTGTTAAACAAAACTTAGCCAAATCGAAATGTATGTTAATATTATCTAACAGAACCTAAAAAATAAATCTGAATAAAAAAACTGAGTGCCAAATTGATTCCAACGACCTCGTTTGCGTCTGGTGAAGGTTCTCAGATTTGCGTGTATACAGAGTCTCCAGGCCGTCTAGAACGTTTAGTTCGCGAGTCTTTTTGTACACCAGAACTCTTACCCAAAATAGGATTAGCATATGCGGCGGTGGGATTTTTGTCTATCACCGGAATTTGCCTCCGTTCAGAATCACCGGTAGGGGCGAATCTAGAATGAATTTTAAATGGGTGCACCAATATAAAACTTACCAAAATATAGGATCATAATTCTAATTTTAATTGAAATACTAAAGAAAAATTTAAAAATAGATGGGTGCACTTGCATCCACACTCTCCTCTCTAGATGGGTGAAATTTCTTGTAAGTTGCGATTGATTTATATATGTTTCGAATGAGTTTGATTTCTAAGACGACTGAGTTTGTTTTCCACCGTGGCTGAGTTATATATCTTTTTGTGGGCGAGTTTGATATATGTTGTGGCTGAGTTTTATTTTATATAGGCGTTGGGTTATCATGTAGGTCTGATTTGTTTTTCATAGCGGTTGGTTTATATTTGTCCTTTTATGATCAGATGTCTGGCTCAGAATATCAAACACAGGATTACCCTCCAAAACTATACGCTGAAAGGGCTTCTAATCTCAAAAAAAAAAATCGTTAAATCACCATGTCAATTTGGGAGACATCCCGGAAGTTAGAGAAGCAATAGGTAATGATGTGTGGCAAAAGCTGAAGGCGTTACCTGTTGGAATCATTGCCAAGCTAGCTGATAGCCATATCGTGTGGTATGCTAAGACAGTACATTATCTACCTTGTAGACAGCTACGCGTGAATAAGAAGGAGATTTGGAGTATCGTTCATGATAAACCTAACAGGTTTGGATTAGACGAATTTGCTGAGATAATTGGGTTAAACACAAACCCAATGCCAACGGAAAATTTTGAACCTAAACCTTAGCAATACGAAGCTTTCTGGGATGAGTTGAGTGTGCCGCGTGGGATGGGACCCAAATTAAAGGAATTGAGGAAAGCAAAAGCGGTCTTTCAGACATGGACTAAAGAAAAACACAAATGGTTGGGCCTGTTATTCATGCAAGCCATTGGTATTTATACTTTGAGTACTAATTCTAGGCTATGATGGCATATCCATGGGGTCGTGTTGCATTTGAAGTTCTTCTTAATTTATTACGTTGTTGAGTCCATATGGTAAATCATACACCGTCAATGGTTTAGTTCACGTGTTATTGGTTTGGGCGTATGAATCTGTCACATGCTTCGGAGAGAATTTTGGTAACGGGTTAAGAAACGATGAGTTTCCGCTTCTTCGATGGGCTGGAAGTCGTAAACGTGTTAGTTTTGATTATGTCATCTCTGATGAGATCAGAAATCATGGCAAGGTAATGTTTCAGACAAAGTTTTTTTTAAATTTCGTGGTTGTGTTATATTCAGGCATTTTGTATCTCTTGTATTATTGCTGAGTTATCCAGTTGTTATTTTCTTGTTCGCTGATTTATGAGGTAGATAGTTTTTATTTACTTGATAACTGAGTTGTTTTTATTTACTTGATGACCGAGTGCCTTTTGAATTTTTAAGAGTGAGTTATTGATTACTTTGTGAAGGTGCGCGTGAGGAATATGGTTATGATGGAGTTTTTTCCTCAATGGCCAGATGAAGCAGATGACCCTGAACTTGTGAACTTGATAACAGACCTACACACAGGCCACTATGTTAGTGGTTTTTGGGTTGTGCATAGGAATGAGAACAAGAAAATTATAAAGCAGAACAAAGAAGGTGATGCCGATCTACCAAGAAGTAGAAGAAAAATGTTCGTGTAGGGAAAGAGAAGGAGAACACAGAAGGAAACGTCGTTGTAGAGGTGGAAAATGGGGGTGCTTTGCAGGAAGTGGTTATTGGTCTGCGGGAGGTGGCCAGTACATTTCAGATGTTTTAAAAGAATCTTCCTCAATTAATCAAAGAGATAGTCGAGGTGTGTCTGAAATAACTTGGGGTACGTGAATTTGCCGGAAATAATGATAACATCTCAAAATCCCAACCCCCTATCTATAACATATCCCTCGCCGCCGAAAATTCTACCGCAAAACTCCGTTAATAGTCCAAACATTGTTAAGACCCCTGAAAAAAAATTGTCAGAGAAACAGAGTCAGGACTTGGAGCTTGGTGAGTCAAATAATGTGAAGAAGGATTTGACGAATGCGTTTGTTGATCTCAGTG
The DNA here is from genome assembly GCA_900406425.1 of Iberis pinnata. Taxonomy (NCBI): domain Eukaryota; kingdom Viridiplantae; phylum Streptophyta; class Magnoliopsida; order Brassicales; family Brassicaceae; genus Iberis; species Iberis pinnata. The sequence continues at coordinate 11,494 of OVBE01006497.1, read as the reverse complement.
ATAGCGTTGATTTCATTGGTGTTTCTCCTGGTAAGAGACCCTTAATGAGGCACAACAAGAAGAATGTCGCTGATCAAAAGATGGACGAGTTAAAGAAGAATCAAAAGAAGAATGCGGCTAAGAACCTGAAACCTCGTGAGGATGTAATCAAAGTTAAGAAGAAAGTGAAAGAGACAACAGATGCCAGATTGGTTGTTCTAGTGAGCCAACAAAATTAGGACGAAATGTTGGCGGAATCTGATGACGATAAAGATGAAAGATTGAGGTTTACAATAATAAAACCTCTTCGGGAGGAAAGGATTCGCTTATCTCCAAGTGGGTCAAGTATCTCCAAATAATCTCCTGAGGGGCAAGTTTTTCCTTGCATTGTGACAAATGGGACGGCGACGTGCATGAGGAAGAATTTTCATCCTTCAACATCAATATATGAGCGTCTAGCACCTGTTGAGACGGAGAAATTGCAGAGAATTAAACAACACCTAAAGAAATTCAAGTATGGACCTTAACACCATTTGTTGAAACTCTGTCATCATTCTCTGCATAAACTGTTAATGTGTTTAATTGTACAGGGGCAAGCGAAATATACATCAAGTTGACGACGAGGGTTTGTTCTTCAACGATCTAGCCCTTGAAAAAGAATATTTGCAAAAGAGAAACGCTAATTATGGATGGTTGTTCGGTGATGTAAGTCTACTTGACGGCAGAGTTAATTAGTTAATGACTAGGTTATTTTATTTAGGCGACTGAGTTATTTACCCTTACATGATTGGGGTATGATATTTTACTCTTCTTTGTACAACATATTTCTACGTATCTTAGAGTCCTCATCTAACGGTCCATGCAAGTTCCCTCCCCATTTTGGTCGCCAGAAATTGCGTTATTGATAGTTGGTTCCAAAACAATATGAAACTCAATTACGATATGTTCCAGTTGGGACCTAAACGCTACAAATTTCATAGTATTTATGAAGATGTAGAAACGGCATGCACCCAACAGAGTTACATAAAAACTTGAAGTGGATAAAAGATGTGGAAGACTTGTACGAAGTACATAATGTCGGAGGCAATCATTGGGTGGTGTATCACGCTAATCTGCAGTTGGGTAAGATTGATGTCTACGACCCAATCATGAGAGATGTAACATCCGAAGGCGATAAGAGAGTGGTAGAGGAATTTAAACCGCTAATGCATATGATCCCAACGATGATGAACACGTTTGTTCCTAAACATCTACGAAAACCTTGGTGGCGACAGTTTTTGTGCCGAAGGAAGAAAGGCGACAACATTCCACAGAATACACAAAGCGGTGATTGTGGGGTGTATTCATTAAAGTTTGTCGAATGTCTAGCGCTTTGTGTAGTTTTCGATGGAAAAAACGATGAAAATATTCAAGGTTTACAGGTGAATATGGCAGCAGACCTCTTGGCTGATGGAGGATATAAAAATGTATTGGTGACGAAGGAGAATACTAATCACGGCCAAAGTGAGTGTTAGTCTTTGTCTTCTCGCTATTGTCGCTAAGGAATGAGACAACATGCGGAATCGAGCGTAAGGAAGGCAGGATGGTGGATTTTTTTACGGAGTTACGATTGATTGGGTAGTTTTATACAATGTATTAGCCTTTGTATTGTTACTTGATGTGTCAGTATTGGAACTATTTGAATCTATCTATAAAATGCGCATTTTACTTAAGAACTCTGAAAAAGTTGCGAAAATCACATGAAATTGGCTAAGTGTAGAATTGAACCTCATTCGGCCAAGTAACAAAAATAAAGATGGGTCGTTGCAAGATGGTTACTCAACCATACTCAAAAGCAAAAATTTTGCAATTGATATCTTACAAAACCACTTACAACTAAGTCGTACAGGAAAAATAACTAAGTCGTATAAGTAGAGACGAAAAAAACACAGCTTCATGTAAAGAATAATCAGCTTGATGTGACTCAGCCATTTCGTATATTTTTAATTTTATAACTCAGGCACTCAATAAAAATAACTTAGCCATTTGTTTATTATAAAACAATACTCCTTCCGTTTCATTTTATTAGTTGTTTTGAAGGTTTTTTCTTGTTTCACATTATATGTTTTTTCCAAATCCCAATACAAAAAGTAAAACTTTTAATTAAAAAGTTAAAAAAAACTCAAACATCTACTTTATTTTAATTAAATTTATAGACAAAAAATGAAAAAAAAAACGTAAAAAGCAGAAGATATCTTAATATGCGTGCTTTTAACCAAAACAACTAATAATATGAAACGGAGGGAGTAACAATAACCCAGCAGAATGATAAACAATAACTTAGGCGTATAATATCGACTAATTGGGAGAACAAGAGAAAATGATGTCATACTTACGCAGCTATGATGGGATAATACGTTTTCGAGGTCAAACCCTATGCTTATTATGTCAGTTTTTATGTCATATTAGGCAGCTATGATGGGATGATAAAGTCATTCTCTTACTCTGCCACAGATAATGTGATTTTACGAGACGTGTAATGATGCTTATTACTTTACCGAGGTAAAAAACGTAAAAGACATCATTACACTACCCTTAATAAGACATAATAGCTGTCATAATAACTGCGTAATTATTATTCGTTGTTTTAATGTTATCGTTTACTAAGACACCCACAAAGAAAAACCAATCCTTATGTAAGTTAACTCAGCTGTAAAGTTTGTTTATGACTGTTTAACCAACTAAGAATAACCTAGTCGTACCATAAATTACCGTGTAAAATACGGTTGAGATTTATGATCAAACTTTTTTATATTCGAGACTAATGATGTCTTACTACGCAACTATTACGTGATATTATCGTTTTCATAATGTCTCACCTGAGTAGATAAATGAGAAAAGAGAAACCAAAGAGGCTTTAGTGGCTCCCATTAAGAGGAGAAGAAAAATCCACTTAAATGTTAAATCCATACTATGAACAAAACAACCCTAAACAAGACATTAAGTGAGTCTCCGCTTACTTTTCCTTCGAGTTCCATTGCGTTCAATGTTAAGAGTATCTTGTACAACCAAACATCGATTTCTCGATTGTTTTCTTATGGGTTTTGTATGAGAATCTTGTTGTGCAAACTCTGTTGAAGCTGAAGAACTAGAAAATGAATCCATAGCAGCTTCTCTGTGTGGCATTAGCTCTTCTCCCATTGGCACCATTTCAGACATCAGCTGTTGACATATCTCATTGTTACAAAAACCAGACATCTCCAAGAAATATGTAAAAAACGAGTGAGAATCTTTGATTACCTTCCAGTCTTTGAAATTGAATTTTAACACAACATGATTATAAATGAATTCCCCAGACATCACCAAGTTTGCAACGGGTGCGTTTCTCGGCACTAAAGACAAATTAGGAGAGTGAAATTAATGGAATATCAAAATCAGAGAGAAGAGGATGGAAATGTGAATCTTACAGAAAAAATGAGAACCGCTCTTATCGACAATGATCTCAACTCGTCCGTCTTTGGACAAGAAAGATAAAGCAAACACATTCTCCACAGTTTGTGCAAATGATCTTCAGTTAAGCATCAAATCCTCAAGCCTCACACGCTTCTTTCGTCATAGGATGTTAAACATTATTGCCATGTTATTGCCCGTATCAGTTTTCTCTTCTGATTGTTTGCCATCTACCTATTGGTTATGACAAGAAATTAAATAAGGATTTAGTCACCTAAGTGCAAACTAAATAACAATCGACAAGTTCAGACAAGGCCTCGCATCATATTTCACATCACAACAACATCAGCAGATGAGAGATTTGACTTTTAACTTTTTTTTCTTTTTACAACTAAACAGTTCGATATTGCTCGTAAAATCAAACAAAATGAGGCCTACAAAACATTCTTTACCTCATCTGGACGAACGCCTTCACCAGGCTTTGTACGTTTTTTTGTAGACTACCCTGTTCCTTTGCTTCAATTTAGTGTCCATAGGTCCCAACCTGATCGCAAAACAAAAAAAAATAATGATGCGTGTAAAGATGTCTTATTACGTTACCGGTTTAAGCTTATAGTTTCGGTTAAAAAAATTCAAAAGTAACTCAGAAATCAGCATTAATCAAACCCGAACTCAGCAGTCCATAAAACTAGTTTGATTATTATTAAATTTAAAACTCAGTCATATCACAAAAAAAAAAAAAACATTTAGATCCATAAATCAGTTTTACATCGGAAAAATTTTCACGTTATCCCTACTCTTATTATTTTACCGACATCTCAAAACAAATTGAAGATGCGGAAATACGAAAAATTGTGACTCTTTAATTTATATTAAAATTATGGGACTTTTAAGAAACAATTATCTCTCTATTTATACCTCTCTTTCTCTCTTTATTTGCTTACAACTTCTCAATCTATCTCTTAATTACATGGGTTCTTTTTCTTTTCCCCTATCTCTCATCTATATCGAAAGCTTTCGATATTCCTCACAAACAGTATGCATGCAATCTATCTCTTTTGATTTTGATATACCTCACAAACAGTACGCATGCAATCATGACTCTAAATTATGTGACATTGAAGCGAAGATTATCTCTCTGCTTATTTCTCAGTTTCTCTCTTTATTTGCTCGCAACTTCTCAATCTCTTCTAAATTAATGATTTTGTTTTTGAAAAATTCATACTTTTTCGTTATGTTTAGACTGCTAATATATGAAGAATGCATTGGACTGATGTGGAAACTAGAGGTGGTCATTCAACAAAAAGTTAGATAAACAAATGCATTGAACAGTAATGGACACGGGAACTAAAGTTGGTCGATCCATAAGAAATTAAAGAATGCATTGGACACCTGATGCAGAAACTAATGCGGAAACTAATGTTGGTCAATGTTAGTTAGACGGCGCAGTGAATTCTACTCTCAACATAGATGTGTCTTTCTTGATCTTGGTTAACTAGAGGTGGTCATTCAACAATTAATTGAAGAACGCATTGAATAGTAGACAGCGAACCTAAATTTGTTCCATCCTACTCTAAAACCACGACAGCGTTATCTTCGTCGTATAGAGATTAAGAGTCATAAAGTACTAAAATTAGCAATTCTAACTAAGATTGTCAGTTCAAAAATAAAATAAAAACAGTTGATGATAAAACAACAGGAAATAATATCTAGATTACTGAAAGCTTGGACTTTTTTCCTATTTACTTTACGACTTAGTTATTTTTCAAATACAGATGAGTTTTGGATACGCCTATGTTATGTTGACGACTGAGATATGTTCACTTAGTGACGGACTTTTCTTCGTGGTTAAAAGTTATGGCTGCCTTCAATTTCAATACGGAGGGGTTATTTATTTTAATGTTTTGAGTTACGAGTGAGTATTAAAACTTATTACTCCATTATTATGAAACTACCCTTTACATAAACGAAAAGTTATTATTACAATACATGACCACTGCAAGAAGTAGATTACAATTTAAAATACACTACGATTGAGTTACATCAAGCTGATGATTGTTTACTGAAAGTGGGGTTTTTTCAACCTTACTAAACGACTTTGCTATTTTTACTAAATGGTTGAGTTACGTTTACAACTAAGTGATGTTTAAGAATGCGTAATGTTTGTGTCACGAGTGAGTAGTCAATATTATTATTATTAATATTATTTATCAAACTTCTCATTACATAAACGCAAATTTATTATTCCAAGACATGATTACTGCAAGAAGTATATTACGAGTAAGTTATGTTTAAGTCTGAGTTAAGTTTACTTTACGGTCTTAAGTTGAAATTTGTTTGTTCTACTTCAACAAAGAAATATCTGTGTAATTTTCAGACTCAATCTCATCAAAGGTTTAGAACAAAAGTTGTTTAGAACACTTAGAAGTTAACTTTAATTTACAGCATAACAAATAAGAAAAATAGATACATAGCTGCATAGTACTAGTAAGATATCATTTGCCTCGGTTATAACAATTTCTCAATATTATACGCCTAAGTTATTGTTTATCATTCCGCTAGGTTATTATTATTGTTTTATAATAAACGAAACGGCTTAGTTATTTTATATTGAATGCCTGAGTTATAAAATTTAAAATGCACGAAATACTGGAAGTCTGGAACTATGAATTCTAAATACCCAGTACGAAATTAAAAACACAAACAGCTTCGTTTTCCTATGTGTATGTCTCAAATATAACGACTCTTAGAGTAATTCCGTTTGTATAAATTGGTTCTGGAGATGGATCTCTTGTTTTGAAACTAGAATACACTGTCATCACCGAGAATGTCTGAGTTATGAAATTTAGAATTAACATAACGGTTGAGTCACAATTTTGCGTATTCTCCGCCTCTATGGATTTGAATATTTTTGTGAGACGACTGAGTAATAATTTTGATTACGGTTGACTTCAGGATTATAAGTATTTTAAGACGGCTGAGTTAATGTTAATTATTTCAACCTCATAAACTTATACAACCGATTCACTAATTTTAGATAAGAAAATACTATATTAAAATTTTAGAATTACAGGAATGGAAATAACATAGTCAATTAAGAAATGCATATACATCAGCAATAAAAGGACTGAAGACTTTTCCAGGTTGCGGGTGAGTCATATACGCACCAAAGAAAAATGTCTGACAATTAGTAATATCGCGCAAAACCAACAGTGGGAGATTCATGAAGGATTAGTAAAAAAAAAAAAAAAGAATCAGCAATTCACGAAGCGTCTTCACAAGTGAATCGCCTGAGCTTACTTGTCGGACTTGTTGCACCATCTCTAGTGTCTTCATTGTTGTTTGCAATGTCAAGATAATTTTTTGCTTAAAGAATCTTGTGAGACTTGTTTTGATGCAAATTTACAAGCAGATGATCAACAATGGTTTTCCCTGGGTGGCATCAAATCCTCACCCACTCCCACCATTGAGCTCATTAGCTTCCAATCTTTGAAACAATTACCGTTTGGTGGTTGCATATGATAAGCAGGAGGGAATCGAATTGCATGCATACTGTTTGTGAGCAAAATGGAAATCGTAAGAGATTGATTGCATTCTTACTATTTGTCAAAAATGTCAGAGAGAAATGGGAAGAGAAGAGAGAAAAACCTGAGATAGATTAAGAGAGATTGAGAATTTTTTTTGCAGAAAAATCGAGAAATAAAAATATAAATAGAAAGATAATGGTCGCTTCAAATTCACATAATTTTTAATATAATAAATAGAAGAGTCATGATTTTCCGTATTCCTGCATTATTACACGCCTCGTAAAATCACATTATCCGCGGCAGAGAGAGAGACTCACTTTATCGTCCCATCATAGCTGCCTAATATTATGACATAAAAAATGACATAATAAGCATAGAGTTTGACCTCGAAATTGTTTTATCCCATCATAGTTACGTAGTACTAGTAAGACATCATTTGCCTCGGTTATAACAATTATCATTCGGCTAGGTTATTATTATTGTTGTATAATAAACGAAAGGACTAAGTTATTTTCATTGAGTGCCTGAGTTATAAAATTCAAAATATACAAAATGGCTGAATTACATCAAGCTGATTATTCTTTACAGGAAGCTGTGTTTATTCGTCTCTACTTTTACGACTCAACTATTTTTCCAGTATGGATGACTTACGTTTACGACTAAGTTATGATTAAGGATGAGTTATGTTCATTTTATGACTGAGTTTTCTTCGTGGTTATAATGTTTGTGTTACGACTACGAGTGAGTAGTATTTAAATCGGATTGAATGCATATTGTTTGTGCACATATTAATAAATGTATGTATCCACTTTATAAAATTCCAAGTGCTATTGAGATGTATGTTGACAATTAATATACAATGTACTCTATGTAACTCATTAAGAGTCTATATTTGACTTTTATTTGTGTACAGTTTAGTGACTTTTACAAGAAATTCCTATCAGTTTGTCCTCGGTTACAACCAAACCCTATCAGTTATAAGCGGTAATACTTATCCGTATTATATAGGACTAATATCTGAGTTAATTTGTTTTTTAAAAATAGTTAATGTGTTTTCTTGATATCTGACATCGCATGTTTACTTCATCTCTGATCTCATGACTCTTCCTTCTCCACATATCTTAATGTATTATCATCCTTTTTGGTATATTAATTATCCAAACCCTAGTCATCATGATCATCGGCTTGTGTCTACTCAAGAACTTCCTCCACTTCACTCTCATCAAAAACCTAATCATGAGTTGTTTCTCCCACCGACAAGAAGCAGAAAGGTTTTTGGTGGGAGATGTAATGGATATCGTAACAAAGTTGCATGAAGGAGACAGATTCAGTGTGAACAAGTTGAATCTTATCGAGAGGTAAAGGATATTGTTACAAGACCAATCTTTGTTGTTCCACTGGAACACCTTCCATCTCCTCGTACTTAGCCTTGACTTCTTCAACAGTATCAGATCCTTTAACATCAATGCCTAGAGTAGAATATTTCCTGAAAGACTCTTCAGAAAAATGAATATGATTCTTCATCTTCATTTGAATGGCCAACAGAAATTACCATTTGGTTGTTAGAACAGAACATAACTTGCGACTTCAATTTACACTCAACTGAAATTACCAATTGGTTCTTACATTGGATAAACGGCCAATATTACAAAAAAACATTTGAATATTTGCTATCTCTTTGGTGGTTGCAAAATCGAAATCGTAAAAGATAAGATTGCATGCGTGCTGTTTGTGAGAAATATCGAAAGTGTTAGATTAAGATGAGAGAAAGGAGAAGAGAAAAGAGGAAAACCTGAGATATATTAAGTGAGAGATTGAGAAGTTGTTTGCAACTAAATAGAGAAACAGAGAAATAAATAAATATATATATATATAGACTACTTTAAATTACAATAAAGCGTAACACGCCAAACTATTTATGTTAGCGGTTGAGTTATTATTTATCATTCGGTTGGGTTATCAAAAGTTTCTCCGGAAAAGATTTCATGCATCCTTTTTCTAAGGAAAATCGAAAAAGAGAGTTTGTGAATTTGTAAACAAATTAAAAAAGGAAACAGTAGTAAACAAACGTTACGGCTGAGTTATCCTACTAAAGGCTTTATGTATCTTTGTGTATTTCTGAGGTATGTACTTTGAGAGAAATTTCGTTCATATAGTTTTAAGACTACTACATAGAGGGATTACAATTGGAATGCTCAAAATCTTGACTAATTTCAAGAGTCTAACTCACCTTTTGATATGAGAAAATTATCAGAATAGTAAGGGTTTAGGGTTTAGGGTTTAGGGTTGAGTTAGCTTCCATTTTTATATTTGTTAGTAAACCATAAATCACAATTCATTGACGAATGTGAATTATATAAAATACGTTAACAAAGATCCTCTTTTCAATCCAAAGTGAATATTAATAAAATGTATGTATCCACTTTATTGATTCAGAATTGATAATGCTATCGACATGTATGTGTGTTATCTACGGTTACTTTAAACCTAACATGTAGATTAGGGAACGAGATCTAACTCATATAAAGTTAATCATACAATGTACTCTAAATAACTCATCAAGAGTCTAACTCACATTTTTATATGAGAAAATTATCAGAATAGTAAGGGTTTAGGGTTGGATTAACTTCTCTTTTGATATTTGTTAGTAAACCCTAAACCAAAAATCATTGACGAATGTGAATTATATAAAATGTGTTAACAAATATCCTCTTTTCAATCGAAAGTGAATATTAATAAAATGTATGTATCCACTTTATTGAATGAGAATTGATAATGCTATCGAGATGTATATATGTTGTCTTACGGTTACATTAAACCTAACATGTAGATTTGGGAACGAGAACTAACTCATATAAAGTTAATCATATATAATGTACTCTAAATAACTCATCAAGAGTCTAACTCACAATTTTATATGAGAAAATTATCAGAATAGAAAGGGTTTAGGGTTGGGTTAACTTCCCTTTTTATATTTGTTAGTAAACCCTAAAGTTCATTGACGAATGTGAATTATATAAAATGTGTTAACAAAGATCCTCTTTTCAATCCAAAGTGAATATTAATAAAATGTATGTATCCACCTTATTGAATGACAATTGATAATTCTATCGAGATGTATGTATGTTGTCTTACGGTTACTTTAAACCTAATTAACATGTAGATTTGGGAACAAGATCTAACTCATATAAAGTTAATCATATACAATGTACTCTAAATAACTCACCAAGAGTCCAAGTCACGTTTTTATATAAGAAAATTATCAGAATAGTAAGGGTTTAGGGTTGGGTTAACTTCCCTTTTTATATTTGTTTATAAACCCTAAACCACAAATCAGAGACGAATGTGAATTGTATAATATGTGTCATTGAAGACCCTCTTTTCAATCCAAAGTGAATATTAATAAAATGTATGTATCCACTTTATTGAATGAGAATTGATAATGCTCGAGATGTATGTATGTTGTGTTACGGTTACATTAAACCTAACATGTAGATTTAGGAACGAGAACTAACTCATATAAACTTAATCATATACAATGTACTCTAAATAACTCATCAAGAGTTTAACTCACATTTTATATGAGAAAATTATCAGAATAGTAAGGGTTTAGGGTTTAGGGTTGGGTTAACTTCCCTTTTATATTTGTTTGTAAACCCTAAACCACAATTCATTGACGAATGTGAATTATATAAAATGTGTTAACAAAGATCCTCTTTTCAATCCAAAGTGAATATTAATAAAATGTATGTATCCACCTTATTGAATGACAATTGATAATTCTATCGAGATGTATGTATGTTGTCTTACGGTTACTTTAAACCTAATTAACATGTAGATTTGGGAACAAGATCTAACTCATATAAAGTTAATCATATACAATGTACTCTAAATAACTCACCAAGAGTCCAAGTCACGTTTTTATATAAGAAAATTATCAGAATAGTAAGGGTTTAGGGTTGGGTTAACTTCCCTTTTTATATTTGTTTATAAACCCTAAACCACAAATCAGAGACGAATGTGAATTGTATAATATGTGTCATTGAAGACCCTCTTTTCAATCCAAAGTGAATATTAATAAAATGTATGTATCCACTTTATTGAATGAGAATTGATAATGCTCGAGATGTATGTATGTTGTGTTACGGTTACATTAAACCTAACATGTAGATTTAGGAACGAGAACTAACTCATATAAACTTAATCATATACAATGTACTCTAAATAACTCATCAAGAGTTTAACTCACATTTTATATGAGAAAATTATCAGAATAGTAAGGGTTTAGGGTTTAGGGTTGGGTTAACTTCCCTTTTATATTTGTTTGTAAACCCTAAACCACAATTCATTGACGAATGTGAATTATATAAAATGTGTTAACAAAGATCCTCTTTTGAATCCAAAGTGAATATTAATAAAATGTATGTATCCACCTTATTGAATGACAATTGATAATTCTATCGAGATGTATGTATGTTGCCTTACGGTTACTTTACACCTAGCATGTAGATTTGGGAACGAGATCTAACTCATATAAAGTTAATCAAATACAATGTACT
>OVBE01006496.1:935-13478 GCA_900406425.1 Iberis pinnata | reverse complement strand
TAAATAATAAAACTCTAAATTAGTTTTTAAATTGTCTCTGTTATACAGTTCATGTTAAGTGTATTTTACTTACATGCGAGCAATTATATAAAATAAAAAAAATTGAAAATATATAAAACTTAGATAAGTCTATGTTCACATTCTCCAGCTAATTTGATTATGAATACGCTACTTACAATTTTAATGACTAAAAATTAAAATAAATTTAATAATGTTTTATTGATATAATATTTGATTGGTGTGAAACAGGGGATGATGAACAACTGTTGGTTTAGAGTAAAAACTAATGTATGCAAACCTCACAAAGGAGAGATTGGTATAGTTTTCGAACACCCGACCCGACCTGGAAATCAATCGGGTGGGTGGATGGCTAAGGAGCGTCAACGTGAGATTATCTCTGAATCAAATCAGACTTTAAAGAAATCTATTTCCTCTCCTTTCATGAACACTGCTTCAAAGATGTATTCAATCTCCGAAATCCGAAAACATAACTCTATAGAATCCGCATGGATCATAGTCCATGGCCATGTCTATGATTGTACACGTTTCTTGAAAGATCATCCAGGAGGTTCCGATTCGATTCTCATTAACGCAGGTACAGATTGCACCGAAGAGTTTGAAGCTATTCATTCTGATAAAGCCAAGAAGCTTTTAGAAGATTATAGGATTGGTGAACTTATTACAACCGGTTATGACTCTTCCCCTAATGTATCGGTCCATGGTGTATCGAATTTTGGTTCATTGTTAGCTCCTATCACTGAGCTGGCTACTTCAAAGACCGTTGCTTTGGTAAACCCGCGTGAGAAAATCCCGGTAAAACTCGTCGAAAAGATTTCAATCTCTCATGATGTTCGAAGATTTCGATTCGCATTACCATCAGAAGATCAACAACTTGGTTTACCCGTAGGGAAACATATTTTCCTCTGCGCTACTATAAATGATAAGCTATGTCTTAGAGCCTATACTCCGACTAGCACGGTCGACGCAATTGGATATATCGATTTAGTCGTCAAAATTTACTTCAAAAATGTCCATCCAAGATTTCCTAATGGAGGAATCATGTCACAACACCTAGACTCGTTACCGATAGGGGCAATTTTAGATATCAAAGGTCCATTAGGTCATATTGAGTATAAAGGCAAAGGTAATTTTATGGTTAATGGTAAACCAAAGTTTGCCAAGAAACTAGCCATGCTTGCTGGAGGAACTGGTATAACTCCGATTTACCAAGTTATTCAATCGATATTAAGTGATCCAGAGGACGAAACCAAAATGTATGTGGTTTATGCAAACCGGACCGAAGATGATATACTTGTGAGAGAAGAGTTAGAAGGATGGGCTAATAAATATAAGGAGAGACTAAAGGTTTGGTATGTTGTCGAAATCGCAAAGGAAGGATGGACTTATAGTACCGGGTTTATAACCGAAGATGTGCTTAGAGCTCATGTCCCTGAAGGTCTAGAAGGCGAATCGCTTGCACTCACGTGTGGACCACCTCCTATGATTCAGTTTGCTCTGCAGCCAAATTTAGAGAAGATGGGTTACAATGTGAAGGAAGATCTCTTGATCTTTTAAGATTTGAATTAAGATATATGCATTGTAAATACATGGTTATTTGGGGTACTTGTGTTAAGATATGTATATTGTATAAATTGTATTGTGTTAATGATGATAATGATGAAAGCATGTAATTTCAAACTTATAGTATCTTTGATTTAATCGGTTATTGTCAACTTGGTATAGTTCACATCAAGGGCTATTCATTTACTTTTGGCATAGTTAAAGATTGTCGTATTGTTTTCCTCAATGCTCATGTTGCTTTAAGTCTTCACTGTCAATAAAAGAAGAAAGAAGAAAAAACGTACCGAAAACATGTTAAATGCTACTTATAATAGATATTAGTATTATCTTCAAAGGAGACAAATAATGCGACAGTGTTGTGTTTGATACAATCAATGGAGTTCGATCGGTTTGGCCCCTACAAGATTCGAGGTCCATGCGCCTCTTACTAGTATATCTAAGTTAAGTTAAAATGAAGTGAAAATGAGGATTTATATCAATATCTCAATTCAGTATCCATAAGAATGGCTTATATATAAGTTATATATATATNTATATATATATTATTGTTTGTCTAATTTAATCGCTCATTAAATATAAAACAAACGATCTTTTAAAAGATAAATAATTTCACCATGGGAAATTACAAACCCTGAATCAGGTATATGATCTTATATCGAAGTGAATAACAACATAAAATAAAACTAAAAGTCTGAAGATCCGCTCTCATGATGGAAGAACTCATTCTAGGCTTTAAGCATAACTTAGATAATACATAACCCACAAAAGTAATATAGTATAATTGTCTTGAAATCCCGCAAGATATAGGAAGTGGTATATATGTTGTTCTAGACTTTGCATTGATATGAAATATTTATTTTAGTTAAGTGGTTATAGTCGATTTATGTTAACAAAAAAATAAAATAAACTCTAAATAATTATGTGACCACATATTATAAATATTAACTATGGTTTGTATATTAGTTGTAACTTCTGTTGTTTTGTTAACAAATAAAATATTGAATTTGATCATTCGCTATAGAAATGGAATTCTCCAATTTTTAGGCTTAAATTTGAATTATTTGATTGGTATGTTGTAGTCCGCATATTAAAATAACAAAAAAAAAAAATCTATAAAACAGATCTTTTCGGTTCATTTGATGACAAAAAATGTAAATAAATGGTTTATCACCATTTTTAAAAGATAATATCTTATTTTTAATCAACGATTATACTGATAAGATCTGAATTCCAATATATACTGTTTAAAAAAATAGACTGTATTCACTTGACTAAAACTACTTCTCTCTATCATATATATCTTATATTCCATCCGTTTTTTAAATATTGACGTTTTAGCTAATATTTTTTGTTTCAAAAAGAATGATGATTTAGATTTTCAATGCAGAAATTTAATGAGTTTGACTTTTCTGACCAATAGAATAATTGCAGTACTTTTTCTATTGATTGAGTTAAAATATTTAATGTTATTTTTGTAGAAAACATAAATTTCTTAATATGTGTGAAAAATTTAAAAAAACAATCTTGGGAGTATATGTTACGTGGATTTCATCAAAACCATATATAGGAACATGCACCATATAATTAAATGTTTTATCACCATTTTTGTTTACGGCAATTTCTATTATCGTATTATCTTACATAAATTTCGTCAAAACCACATATAGCTAGGGACATGCAAAGAGCACGTAGTTACCTTTTTGACCATTAAAAAATAGAGAAAGAAACTTCCTAATTTAACAAAGAAAAAACAAAACCAAAAACAAAGAAGTTAGGCAAAAGTAAACTTATGGCCTCGACATTGTAACAAGAGGCGTCCCCGACCACTGTGAAAACGGCAAGACACTTAACTGATTCTTCTTTAAAGAATGTTATTTCGTGCTCACAAGGGTCAACCATATCCATTAATCTCTCTACCTATTATTATGTGTTTTGTCTTTATTTGTTATATATTCTATTTTTAAAATAGTTTCTAAATTGTTTATATACTCCATCGACCCCTTGTAGCCAAATTGACGTTCAAATTTTGAAGAGCTGTTCTTATGCAACTAACTAATGCTAAATATCAAAAGTTCACACTCTTGTAGGACTGTCAAAATGGGCGGACGGACCATAGTCAGTCTATGTCCAATCTATTGTGGACCGTCCATGGACAAGCCCATAAACTGATGGATCAATATGGGCTTTGTCCAATTTGGACCATGGTCAAAATGAGCTGGACAATATGGACATTGGGCTGTCCAAATAAATTTAAACTTTAGGTTAAAATTTGGGGATTTTTCTTTATATGTGTTCTATTAGAATTACTAAAATGAAATTTTTGGCGGGAAAATACGTTTTCACATTTTTTGCGGGAAAACGTGTTTTCGCATTTTTTGCGAAAAAACGTGTTTCTGTGTTTATTGCGAAAAACACGTTTTTAATATAAAACAGTTTTTCGCGTTTTTGGTGAGAAACCGGGTTTTTCGCGTTTTTGGTGGGAAAACGGATTTTCGCTTTTTTGGTGGAAAACAGGTTTTCACGTTTTTGGCCGGAAAATGCGTTTTTAGCGGGAAAATGCATTTTCGCATTTTTGGCGGGAAAATGTTTCGCATTTTTGGCGGGAAAATGCATTTTCGCATTTTTGGCGGGAAAATGCGTTTTCGCATTTTTGTGGCGGGAAAATACATTTTTGGCGTGAAAAAAACGGCTTTCCCCGTTTTTGGCGGAAAAACGTGTTTTTGTGTTTTTAGCGGAAAAATGCGAAAACGCGTTTTGGCGAGAAAACGGTTTTCACGTTTTTGGCGGGAAAACGCGTTTTGGCATTTTTGGCGGGAAAACGCGTTTTCGCGTTTTTGGCGAGAAAAAACGTTTTCGCGTTTTTGGCGAAAAAACGCGTTTTCGCCTTTTGTGGCGGGAAAATTCGTTTTCGCCTTTTATTAGTAAGAATTGTTATTTTAAATTTATTAATTTGATTATAATTACAAAATTTGAATTATAAACAAAACTAAAATTATGTCTAATGGACACCCATGGACAGCCCATTTAATATGGACATTTGTGGTTTTGGTCATTAATGGGTTTGGGCTATATCGGTCACGGTCAAAATTTGTCCATAATCCGAATGGACAAAAATGGACGGGCCAAAATGGACATGGACAGCCCATTTGACAGCTCTACACTCTTGTAATCAAATGCCCCATTTTCACCGAACTTTATATATGTTTTTAAAAGAAAAATTCAATGAAATATCATCAAAATTAATTTCTAAGATACATACCACTCATTTACACTTGTTCCAAAAATACTACTAAAATAATTTTCTTAAGAATATATTTAACATAAAAATTGAATTTTTAACGAATTAATATTTAATATTTGAATTTTAATTTGAATTCACTTATTAAAGTTTATGGTTTAGTTTTGCAGAAGTTGAGAATTAGTTTTGGATGTTTGTAGTAATATATATATATATATATATATANNNNATATATATATATATATATATATAATTTTTAAATTAATAAAAATTTGTGTTACTTTTAGAACAAATACATATCATATACATTTTGTAAAAATAATTAAAAAATTTAATAGAGTGCGTATTTTAAAAACTAAAATTCAAAAAATGAGATCTTTGAGAATTCCCCATAATCATAGCGATTATAAGTATAAATTTAGGGACTTATACTCCTTTTTGATGCGTAGTCTTTAGTTCCACATAAATTTAGAAAAATTGTGTTTCGTACGAGTATTTATCATCACCACCGTTCTACATGTATCTATTTAGCTATCGTCATCTTCTTCGTTATCAGAGTCCTCTGAAAGTATCGGCTTGATGTTATTTATTAGGTCACGAAAGTCGTTCATTTGTCTTGTAGAAGTATTGTGTCTTTTCATCCACAAAATAAGTTGTTCGATTCAAATTTTGAAGAGGCTACAATCTTTGTTGTGTCGTAGAGACTTCGAGTTTCTCACAAGTGTCCATTTCTAACATCTACGTACGTTTTGTTGAGATCACCTCTTTTTACAAACAAATCACTTGAACAAAGTCACAATGTCAAAATATGCATGTACTAGAAATTATATATATATATATATANCACAATGTCAAAATATGCATGTACTAGAAATTATATATATATATATTATTTATTAATTTATTATTGAATCAAAACTGATTATAAAAACTAGGGCATATCTAGAGCATAAGCGACGGAAGCCACCGATTAGGACACAAACATGTAGAGTATATATTTGTTGAAATAAAAGGGCAATTATGTTGAAATAGTGTGTTTTTGTTTTTGTTAAAAGTTTCATATTATAAGTATCATAAATTATTGATTTTTTAATAAAATAATATTCGTTAGAGGTTTTAAGATGGTATAAAAACAATTTTAATATATCTTAGTTAAATATTTTGTTTTGTCTTTTTGTCATTTTAATTTTTGAATCATAATGAGCCGATTAGTTAATTTATTAAAATAACATTTTTACATATATAAATTTGGTTTGAAAATTTTTTTCCTCTCTTCCTTCCGCTTTCTCTCAAACCTCTTTCTCTCCCCGATGAGATTTGAGATCTGTGGGCAAGGGCGGCAAAGGATCTCAACCCCGCTTCTTATAGTCACAACTCCACTACATCGTAACTTGGGGTTCCGTAGAAGGTCCAATGGCAGAGCTCCGACGGTTAGCTCGCTCACCCGTAGATCCTGACCCGCAACCTTCTTCTGCAAAGTTTTAAAATCATACGATTGGCAGTATTGGTGAGACGGCGGGGTATTAGCTATACCTCCATCGCGATTGCCTCAACGGAAAACAAAGAGCCACTGTGGGTGAAAGAATAGCCCCGACATGTAGATCCTTCCACCTAAAAAAACAGTGACGACATGCAAGTTGTCACGGCTTGAGGACTGCCGAGCTTCGGGTACATCACTACACCAGACCAATGAGGGGTAGTTTTTTCTCCCCACATGGCGGAAACAGTCACCTACCCGCGGTGGATCTTCGAGACAAACATGCGGAAACGCTTACTAGATCCGCTTTTCTTCCTCGCAAGAAACAACATTCTTGGGTTTCTATTTTCACTACTAGGAAGCCATCCATTGGGAGGGGAGTCCCAACGGTATCCGCAATCCAAGCTTGCAGGCGGCGCGGGATAGGGTTTACTTAGTTTGTGTGTTAATCTTTAACCAATGTTAAGATCTTAGATGTGGTTGAGTCAATATTAGGTTTATGGTTAACTTAAAGTGAGTTTTGAGTTTTGTTGTAATGGGCTAGTGGATTTTGTAATGATTTAACTATGAAAGTATCTATAAGCTTTCAATAGTAAAAAGATTTACAAAACAAACAAAAAACATTTTCACATATATATTTTTTTTTACCACGAACAGAAATACATAAACATTTTAGAACATTTAATAAAAACCCATTAAGAACCACTTTTACATAAACATGTCTAGCGAATGGTAAGAGCTTTTTCAAAAATGCGAGTATGAAGCCAAGAAGGACCTCCTAGAGCCAGGTAAGATTGGAGCAGACCATGACGTGGGACACTGTTGGCGATGTCTCGAGCAACGGATTTGGCTTTCGGAGATGATGTCAATAACAAACAAGAAGAAAAGGAAGCAGTTGTACTCGAGATCTTTTGGAGAAAGATTATGTATTTTGGCCAGCTTGATGGATTATTAATTGCGTTGATTACCCTATCAAAATCTGACCAAACTTCTATTTCTCTTAGACGAAGATTAGACATGCTTTTCAAGGCCCACTGAATGCACTGGAGTTCCGCCTCAAATTTGTTTCGTGTTGGTAGCAAGGCATCCCTTGCATGGAATTAAACGTCTTCTATATAGTTTCGTACTATCCAGGCTCCACCAACATAAATACCTTCACTGGACCAGGATGCATGGACATTGCACTTTAAAACCCCTGAAGTAGGTTTTGTCCAGTGTGTTTCCCTCTTGATTGAGCGGGCGAAAAACTGATTCTGCTCCGATTGAGAAACTAGGAAAAGTTTATGCCAGTGCTCAGCTTGTTCAAGAGCTAGAGATACCAAAACTGATATATCATTTTGTTTCCTTCAATAAACAAAGCATTTCTATTTTTCCAGATTCCCACAAAATCCATGGAGTTGATGCCCTTATTTTATGTGGATACCTGTCTCATTGATTAAATGAAATAAGGCTTCAAAATTGAGAGTGAGTTAGTTTGTGAAACCTTGAGTGGTACCCGAAATATCATCCAATTGCCAAATCTTTGAGGCAAAGATGCATTCAAACAACACATGATTCACAGTTTCATACCCTCTGTCACAGAGTTTGCAACGTGAATGTGCTCGTAATCTATGAGCATGTAGGCAATCAGCTACTGCCAATGCCCATGATAGAGCCCGCCAGATAAACATTTTAATTTTTGGTTCAGTCTTAATTTTCCATATCACTGATTTCAAATCATTAACCAGTCGTTGATGAGGGTTAGGATTTGATACTTGTTCCTTATCCTTTGAAATCAGCCAATGTCTACTCTTAACCTTATATCTACCATCAAAGGAGTACGCCCAAATTTGTTTGTCCGAAAGTTGATTGTTGGGAGATAAAGACAATATTTTCGTAGCATCCTCATAAGGAAAAAGAAGGAAAATAAGTGATATGTCCCATAAACCTTCTGAGGTAAGTAAGAAAAAGACTTTCAAATTAAGCTCTGGTTGAGAACTGATACTGTGAGGTGAGCGTGGTTCACCGTCAAAAAGTCTTTTTTCTGTCCATACATGTGTAGCTTCCCCGTTTCCAATGTTATTTATCAACCCTTTTTTCAAAAGTTCACGTCCAAATATTATACTTCTCCAAGCGTAAAATGGTCGAGTCCCCATAGTTCCTTCATGTAACATTTTCCGTGCTTTTTTAGCCAATAAAGCCTGATTAAATTCACCAGTATCCCAAAATCCTAAACCACCATTAGATTTAGATTGACACATTTTCTCCCAGGAAACTCAACTAATTTTTCTTTTTCCTTCAGTAGAATTCCACCAAAAACTCGTCATAGCACTAGTGATCTTTTTGCACTGATGTTTGGAGAGACGAAAGCAAGACATGGCATACACTGGTAGCGCCATTGCCACAGACTTTAATAGAATTTCTTTCCCGCCCATTGAAAGACTTTTGGCATACCAGCCCGAGAGTCTTGAAGTTAAGTTGTCAGTGATGAAAGCTAGTAATTCTCTCTTTGAGCCACTAAAACATTCTGGTAACCCCAAGTATCTCCCTGCACCCCCTTGTTTTTCAATCCTCATGTAGAGATCCAAAATTCGATGCATAATGGGATCTAGTTTATTTTCAAAGATGGATGATTTTTGGAAATTTATTTCTTGCCCTGTAGCGTCTCCGTAAAGTTTTAAACAACGAAGCATCTCTGTGCATTCAGAAAATGTTGAACGGCAAAAAAAGAGGCTGTCATAAGCGAACAAAAGATGTTGGACCGATGGACACCTGGTCGTTAAACGAATACTTGTGAGCTTCCCTTGTTGCTCTAACCTATTCATAATATGTACCAAAGCTTCATCACACAGAATGAAGAGAAAAAGAGATAGAGGGTCTCCTTGCCTTAATCCACGCTCTAGTTTAAAATATCCATGTGACTTGCCATTCAAAAGAACTGAATACGAAACTGATTGAATACATGCCATGACCCATGTAATCCATTTTGGATGAAAATCGAGCCTAGTAAAAAGATCTTCTAAAAATTTCCATTCAACCCTATCGAAAGCTTTGGACATATCAATTTTAATTGTCATGAACTCCTCAGAACATGTATTATTTTGTCCGTAGATCATGTGTTAGCAAAATGTTGTCAGAGATAAGACGACCTGAAACAAAGGCCCCTTAAGTATCTGCAACAATAGACGGCAGGTAAACGCTTAGTCTACTACATAAAATTTTTGAGACTATCTTATAAAAAACCGAACAAAGACTGATGGGCCTTAGGTCTGCCATTTTCTTTGCATTTGGGACCTTATGTAACAAAACTAATTGTGTATAGTTCTATTCAGGGTTCAGAAACCCTGTGTCAAAGAAATATTTGACCTTCTTAGTCACTTCTTCTCCAATCATGTTCCAATATGTTTGGTAAAAAAGTCCAGTCATACCACCAAATCCTGGTGTACTATTACTTTTAATACTAAAAACTGCGTCTTTAACCTCTTGGTTAGTCATTGACTTGATAAGAAAATTATTCATTGAACTATTCATCCTTGGTAACATTCCATCAAGAAGATCATCTGGATGACCTGGCCTATTTGAGGAAAACAACTTGATAAAATACGATACCGCAATGTTTCCTTTGGAGCCTTCTGTAAAATTGTCTATACCATGTTCATACTCTAAAGATATTATTTTATTTTGGGCCCGTCTACGCTGGTCACTCCTGTGGAAAAAACTAGTATTTCGATCTCCATCCTTTAACCAGTTCTCCTTGCATTTTTGTTTCCAGAAGATCTCTTCTTCGCGAAAAGCCTTTGTCAATTCCCATCAAAGGTCAATCACTATCCGAGAGTCAGGGTTTCGCTTTGTACTTTCCTCTTCTAATTTAGCTCTTATTGTTTGTAAACGTATTTTCGAGTTGACAGAAGAGACATTACTATGCTTCTAAATAGATAGTTTTCGTCTACAAAGAGCTATCTTTTCCGAGATAGTGGATGATGAGGTATTGTTAGTCCACGTTTGTTTAACAATCGTTGCCACTGTCGGTTTATGCACCCAACGTTTTTCAAACATAAACCTTCCATTATGCGTTAAAGTTTCGTTGACAAATTTGGTGAGAATCGGTCTATGATCAGAACCACATTTATCCAGGTAGTCTGAGTGAACTCTTGGAAATAATCAAAACCATTTGGCATTTCCGAAAGATCTATCCAACCTACATTGTGTCCAAATATCATCCCTCCAACCGCCCCATTAAAATTTATTACCCGTAAATGGGATTTCTCGGATTCTACAATCATGTACAAGATTTCGAAAAGCATAAAAAGTGTCCTCCTCTCGCGTTGGGCCTCCCAACTTTTCTCAATTATCCATGAGCACATTGAAGTCACCAACGAGGAACCATGCTTGGTGTCTGTTTGCGCCAATCATGGTTAATCTATCCCATACATCTTGTCTATTGGATATCCATAAACAAATGAAATATAGAAAGAAATGGAACCCAATTTAACTTTGATGTCTATAATTCTCTTATCTACCGATAATATGTCAACAATGAAAGAATGTTTCCAAAACAGAGCTAGACCTCCACTTAAACCTTCTGGATCCACAATATGCGCATTATCGTAACCTAAACTCCCTTGAGTATTAATAACGTGTTGCCTTTTGTTTTTAGTTTCCATTGGAAATAAAAAATCTGGAAAAGTATCTCTTCGAATTTCCCCTAATCTTCTTGTTGTTTGGGTACTCCCCATACCCTGGAAATTCCAACTCATTATACTCACATATATATATAAAGGGCACATTTTTCGGATTTATATAGGGCATGAAAAACATTGAACCGATGCTAACAAAGACTAGTGGAATTTTGTTGAACCTAGACAACAGGTTTTAACATTAAATCCAACGAAAATCCCTAAATAACCAATAATATGTCACATAACTTAGATATTTTGAATCTTTTATTTAGACAACCCTAAAATGACATAAACAATCGTAAAATGATATATGTTATGGTTTTGGTGTTAATAATCTGATTCAAATCAGCTGCGTTAAATCGGACAAGTCTGTCAAATTGAGGAGTGGTTCAATCCAATTCAAATCAAGTCGGGCTTAATCATTTTTCATAGTTGGTTTATGTGGTTAATATTGTTGAAACCGTTTCATTGATGTAACTAAATCTGTTACTTCTAAAACAAAGTCTTGTAGCTATAAGTGAGAGATTTTGATCTTTGGATCAGTTTATGAGAGTGTGGGCTTGCAATCATTGATCAAGAAGATAGTGAATTGCCTAACCAGGCTCCAGAGATGTAGCCAACTCGGTGAACTCTGGGTAAACAATTTGTGTGTGTTATTTCTTTGTTTCTTGCTGATGACTCTGAATTTTCACGGTTTTTACTTATCAATTAGCATCGATTAAGAGGTCTAAAAGCGTGCATACATCACATTTATTGTTGATTTCACTAACTTTTGTGTTTATAGGATTTTTGCATTAGAATTTGCATATGCACGCATTTTGGAGGTTTTTCAGGACTTTCAGGTATTTTTGGGAAGGATTTAAGAAATTTCAGAAAAACAGCACTTGACATTGGAATGGACTCAGCACTCAACTGAAGAATGGACTTAACTTACCTCCGAGCACCTGCAGGATTGATTCCAACTCAATGCAGGATTGATCCCAGGCAATCCTGCAACGAAACAAGATCGATCCCACTCAGCACCCTCGGGATCGATCTCAACTCAATGCAGATCAATCTCAACTCACTCCAGATTGATCCTGCAACGAGCCTAGATCGATCTCAGGCAGTTCTGCAACAAACCCAAATCGATCTCAGGCAGCTCTGCAATGAAACAAGATCGATCCTGCAGTCATGTTTCCAACGTTTATGGTGAAGTCTCAAACAAAGCCAAGGAAGTGCACAAAGACAAAGCAAGACTAAGAAGACGGCTCATGAGATCGATCTCACTTGTGTCGGGATCGATCTCAGGTATTCAACGCCGGGATCGATCCCAACCTTAGCAGAAGTTTGGACGCAACGAAGCTGGATCGATCCCAAGCAAGCACCCTTTAGTCCAGATCGATTATGCACTCAACCACCCGAAGGCAAACACGCTCCGACCCGACCAACTCGAATCCGGATACCACCTGAAGCAAGGCCCAAGATCCAAGACAATGATTAGCATTTTGTCTTTAGTGCGAATTAGGGCTTTTCTCTGAACACTATAGAAGCCCTAATTCGCCTCCATTTGCACAAGCTTAGTTTTTCTTTCCTTTTTGGGTTTTTGT